>JAXQQM020082857.1:0-189842 GCA_034641835.2 Pinus albicaulis | reverse complement strand
CATATCAGAGAGTATCATCTGTAGACACTACTCCTAGTTTGTCTCTTAGATATTCAAATGGTTCTCTAGCAAGAGGTTTTTTGAATATGTATGTTGTTTGTTCCTTTGTTGGTACATAATCCATATTTACTATTTTCTCTGCTACTTGTTCTCTGAGGAAGTGGTACTTTATTGGGATGTGCTTGGTTTTCGAATGAAGTACTGGATGTTTTGATATACTTATTGCACTTGTATTGTCACATTTGATAGAAGTAGGTTCAGTGATGCTTACCTTCATGTCTTGGAGAGTTTGTTTCATCCACATTACTTGTGTGCAACAAGCTACTGCTGCTATGTATTCCGCTTTTGTTGTAGATAAAGAGACAGATGTTTGCTTCTTGCTTAACCATGCCACCAAATTTTTTCCCAAATAAAATGCACCTCCACTTGTGCTTTTCCTGTCATCCACATAGCTGGCCCAATCTGCATCTGTATATGCTGTCAATGTGAAGTCTTTGCCTTTTGGATACCATAGGCCATAATGTGTAGTTCTTTGCAGGTATCTAAATATCCTCTTGGTTGCTAGCAAGTGATTTTGTTTTGGTGCTGCTTGATATCTTGCCACAAGTCCTACTGCCAACATAAGGTCTGGTCTAGAGGCAGTTAGGTATAGCAGACTTCCTATCATAGATCTGTAAAGTCTTTGATCTACATCTGTGGATCCATCATCAACACATAACTTGCATCCAGTGATCATGGGAGTTGACACAGGTTTGCAGTCCTCCATTTGGAATCTTTTTAACATGTCTCTTAAGTATTTTTCTTGTGAAATGAATATTCTTTTGTTCTTTTGTAGAATTAGAAGTCCTAGGTAGAAGGTAAGCTCTCCAATCATGGACATCTCAAATTATGACTTCATCTCTTCTTCAAATCCTTTTACTAACTCATCCTTGTTGCTACCAAACATGATGTCATCTACATATACTACTACAATTAAGAGTTCATTTTCATCAGCCTTTATATACAGATTGTTGTCTACTCCCCCCTTCTTGAAACCTTGTTTTTGAAAGTACTTGTCCAGCCTAAAATACCATGCACGGGGTGCTTGTTTGAGACCATATAGGGCTTTCTTTAATTTGCACACATAGTCGTGTTTATCCGCTAAGGAAAATCCTTCAGGTTGTTCCATGTAGACTTCTTCCTCTAGATCTCCATTCTAGAAGGCAGACTTCACATCCATTTGATATACCTTGAAATCGTGATAGCATGCAAAAGCTAAAAACATTCTAATTGCTTCCATTCTTGCTACAGGGGCAAAAATTTCATCATATTCAAGTCCTTCGATTTGAGAGTATCCCTTACATACAAGTCTGGCTTTATTTCTGATTACTTGACCTTGTTCATTCATCTTATTCTTGAATATCCACTTTGTGGCAATGATATTTTTCTTAGCAGGTCTTGGCATTAACTCCCAGGTCTTGGTCTTCTCAATTTGGTCTAATTCTTCATTCATAGCATTCACCCATTTTTTGTATTTGCTGGCTTCTTCGAAATTGTTCGGTTCTTTCTGCGACAACATGGCTAGGTACACTTCCTCGACCTGTTCAGCTAGCTGTGTTCTAGTTTGGACTCCTGCACTCTTGTCTCCAACGATTTGATCTTCAGGATGGTTCTTCTGAGTGTGGCTCGAGGGTCCTTTTGAGTTTATTTATGTATCTTCGGTTGTCTTACTCTACTCTTCATTTTCTTGATTCTCATCTTCATGATCATTTGGAGGATTGACACAGTTTGTGCTTCTGGTTTTGTTTGGTAGATCTTCGTCGAATCTCACATCAATGTTTTCCACAATTTTATGCAGTCTTTTAGTGTAGCACCTGTATCCCTTACTCTTGGATGCATATCCCAAGAATATTCCTTCATCAACTCTTGCATCATACTTCCCCAATTTTTCATCATTATTCTTTATGAAACATTTACTGCCAAAGACTCTAAAGTGCTTGATTGATGTCGGTTTCCCATGCCATAATTCATATGGAGTCTTGTCACAATTTGGTCTGAGATGAGCTTTGTTGAGAATATGGAAAATTGTGTGTACTGCTTCTGCCCAGTAGGTTTGGGGAATGTTTCTTTCTTGCATCATTGCTCTGGCAATCTGTTGTACTGACCTGTTTTGTCTCTCTGCCACTCCATTCTGTTGAGGTGTACTTGCAACTGTAAACTATTGCTTTATCCCACATTCATTGCACAGGTCTGCAAAATCATCGTCCGTGAATTCACCTCCTCTGTCTGATCTAATGCATTTTAGCTTACATCCAGTTTGATTTTCTGCCAGTGTCTTGAATATCTTAAATTTCTCAAATGCTTCGGATTTGTATCTGAGAAATGCCACCCATGTTAATCTGGAAAAATCATCGATTATCAACATGATATACGATTCTCCACCTGGTGCATTTGTTCTTGAAGGTCCGCACAGGTCCATGTGTATAAGCTGAAGAGGCTTACTTGTAGATAGTTGGTCTTTAGCTTTGAACGTTGTGCGAGTTTGTTTTCCCAGTTGGCAGGACTTACACATGGTATTTGGTGGCTTCTTTATTGTAGCAAATCTCTGACAGCTTCCTTTTTGCTTAGTTTGATGATGTGGTCAAAATTTAGATGTCCCAATCTTCTATGCCATAGCCAAGATTCGTCAAGTTTGCTGATGTGGCATGCTTCATTCTTTTCTTCTAATATATAAACATTACTCTCTGTTCGAACACCTTTGACCAAGGTCTTTCTAGTGGTGATTGACCTTACTTCACAATCTTGGGCTCTGAAAAGGACCTCACAACCTTTATCACACATTTGACTAACACTTAGCATATTGGCTTTTAGACCGTCTCTGAGCATTTTGAGGCCTCGAGAAATGCTGTGTCAACAACAAGGGGGATAACCACTGGTTCTAGCCCTTTAGCAGACAACTCCTTTTCCGTTTGGGATAGTGGCTCCGACTAGGTGTAATGGGACCAGTTTTCCAGATTTGGGTTTTGTATGATTGTTGGGTTTCTCTCAAATGATTTTACATGAAGAATCACTAAAAACTAAAATAAATTAATTCTAAAATGCAAAACTTTGAATTTAAGCCTAATTTAATCTAACTAGGGATAATACTAGTTTGATGCGATCTAAAATGATATCTATTCAATCTGTGATGATGAAGATCATCACAAATTTAATAGAATTATTACTTTGTAAGATGATTCTCTTGAAAAAAATAGTTAATCAAAAGAAAATGAGAAATATATCGCAATATATCTGATGATCATATATAAAACAAAACAATTTCTATCTTTATATCATACAATAGTGAAACTGATATTTCAGATAAAAACAATCGATTTCATATATAATTCATGAAAGTTGGATTCATCACTAATATTCAAAAATAGAATTAGCATACATGATAATAGTACCAGATGTGTACTGATCTATTCATCTGATCAATGATAATAGGCCACATTGAACTCTTCTATCAATAATTCTTTCAAAGAATACAAAAGTGCATCAACAATGATCAACAAAATGATATACAACTGAAAAGGACGTGTTCCATTACTTTATCAAGGCATTCACAAACTTACTTACCATTAAGCATTATTTGCTAATGTTCTCAATAAAATTCTGGACCCTTCTCTAAATGCATGAGAAGGGTTTAAATACTAAACTAACTGCAAACCAAAATTAAATTATTACAAAAATGTAGAGGATGTTTCAAACAACCTTTCTCTAAAAAATTAACTTAAACAATAATCTAGGAACTTTGAACTAACAATCCTGATTTTGTGAATCCTGCCCTTCTTTCTGAGTGTAATCATGAAGTTGACAAATATCTAGCATTACTTTAAGCTGAGCTAGCTGTGATATCTGTAAACAAATTTGTCTGTTGAAAATAGCATTTGAGATAACTGACTGAGATATTTTTGTCAAATCTATAAGAGTCTGAAGAGTTTGATATTGATGGTAAGGTTTGATCAGAAAATTATAGTAATTTTCCTGATCAAACTTATTAAATTTTTTGATCATTTTCTCTTGTGTATCTGCTCTCTGTCTCCATTTCATTTCTACTTCCCTTATTTCTGAAAACACATCAAACGTGTTTTCTTTAAGAAGTTCTGTTTTAAGCAATTGATCACATATAGACTGAATAATATCATTTGATTTCTTGGACATCTTGGTCGCTACTTTCTCTACTTGATTAATTTGTGCTCTCCATTCTGCGAATAATAATTCTTTGTGAAGCTTATCTATTTGTGGTAGATTAGCTTGTTTTCTTCTGTCTGAAATTTGCCACTGAATGTGTTCTTCGATTTTCTTTTCAAGTCTTTCACATTCCAGTTTCTGAATTGTTATTTTCCGAATCATTATCTTATTGGAATCACAATAAGAATCAATCATGGAAGCTTGGTGACAAAACATTTGTTGTTATTTCTTTAACATAGTGTTTACATCAAGTGCTTCTTTGATGAATTTTTCTAACTGTGGTTGACTCTTTAATTTAGCCATTACTCTTTCCATATGTGCTTGCTTTTCATTAAGCTCTGTCTGAGATTTCAATTTGAGGCTTTCAATATCTTCATGAAATTGAGTTGTGCTTATTTTGATATGGTCAATGGACTTGGATTTCTCTTCATTTAGCAGCTGTTCTAATTCTTGTACTTTGACTTCCTTTTGTTTCAGCATTATTCTAGCCTAAGTAGCTTTATCAATAATAGCGGTGGCATATGCCCTTGCATATTGTAATGACTTGGTTAGATGTTCAATGGGATCATTTGAGGAATCCTTCCAAAGTACATCAATTTATTCATCTGTTGGTTTTTGAGTTGTTTCATCAATCCTTCTTCTTTTATTTATTTGAACCACAACTTTGCAGCTAGGACTATAGAAAATGTCTAATGACGGAATATCTTCAATCTGCAAAACTATCTGATCTGTAGGGTAGGCCAGTACGATTTGTTTCTCATGCACTACTGGAACTGTTTGTAGTGGATTGACAGTCTCAACTATTTTCTATGAAGGTTCTAGTGTTTGAAAACTTGATGTTTGATCAATATTGGGATTTTCTTTGGGAGTATTCATTGCCTCAGAAAATTATTCCCATTAATTGATTAGACCTTTTACTTGAGATGACTTGGACTGATCTCACATGCTATGAATATGTTGAACTATTTCTGAATCTAATTTTTTCACATTGTTCTTTGTTTTCTACAACACTTCTATCTCTTGAAGAATTTGGTCAATTTTTGAATTAGCTTTCCTAGATTCGGATTCCTCAGATTGATCTGAATTATCAAACTGCAGTTGTGATTGACCTGATTCATTTTCAGATATATCTTTCATTTAATCATCTATACTAACACTTGGAGTGTGTTTTTCATCTTCAATAGTCAACAAATTCAAAGGAACATTTTCTAGTCTCTTGTTTCTATATGCTTGAAAAGCTTCAGCATCTTCTTGACTTAATTGACTAGAAACGTATTTGGTAATACCAGAGAAATTTTCCATGCCTTGGAAGAAATCATCAAATTTATCTTCTTCCTTTACAAAAGGCTTCATTTTTAGCTCTGTGATGTAATTTTTAATCACATCATTAGGATCATATAATCTTCCTGACATAAATTCCAATCTCAACAAATGAATCTTGGGAACCTCTTTTTATGTATGGCCAATATTAACCGGAGCAAAGGTGCCACACTATAGAGGGAAAGTAGGAAAAATAGTCTTTTTACCATCCTTTAACTGCTTTGTGACACCGTTGATAAGTTGATATGGTATTTCTTTTGAAAGTAATTTATCTGGAACATAGTAAGGTAAAACATGGGGAGACGCATGACTCCCAAATATTCTAATATATGTGGACTTTTCTTCAGCAAACCATCTTGCTACAAGAAGAATATCTACATTGGATTCTTTAGAAACCCTAGGAGCCTTTTTGTTGCAAATCATATGATGGATGGGAAATATGACTCCGTAGCAGATTTTATAGAAGTGCAAGTGGAACTCAGAATCCCAGAGTTCTCTATGGTAAATATGAATTGGGGTAGGGTTTTTGGTGGTCCATTTCCAGCCCATGGTAGGAAAATTAGAAGTAAAACAAATGGCGCCCATGACATAGGCAGACATATAAAATGGAGGTATTTATCTGAGTGAAACACTTCTTTTATTCCTATATTTAGTGATATGTTTGGCTAAGTAATTGGATAGAATGTTTGCCCAATTTAGAATAGATGAATTGATGATTGTGTCAATTAGGGGAACCCAATCTCTTGAAAATCTAGTACTATCAGGCTTGGAAAATATTCTACACAACATACCAGTTGCATAACAATAAGGATTAGGAATTTATGCAATTGGGTACGTACCAGACTTATCTTGCTTCAATTTCCCTTCATTTTCCTTCCATTCATGGATGACTTTGATAAGATCTGGATGTTTTTCTTTGAAAGTTTGCACATACTTATTGTCGTATCTCTGCTGCGGGGTTGGTAGATGATACATTGCTGCTAAATCCTCTGCTTTGAAAGAACCCATAATCTATCCTCTAGAATTCTTGAAAATTCTATCTTCAATGTTTAAGTGGTCAATTTCCCACTTAACCATGTATGTATAAGGAAGAATCTTTGGTCTCGATGCTATTTTGTGAATGTGCGAGCATGAAACGTCAAAAAGGGTTGCATCAGAGGTAGAATCAGTGCATGTACTAGAAACTTTATCTATCAACTTGGTCCTTCATCTTTGAAGAGTTTGTACATTGCCTCCCATGACGAACTGCCATAGTGTTTGTTGCAGACGGTGTCTGAAAATAATGAAGACATATCTGCGTCTTCTGTGGATGATGTTTGAGAGACTTCCTTGCCTCTTTTGCTCATTTTGAACTTCTTCAACCAAGTAATTTATTTCCTGAGAGCGAAGCGTATTTAACATATAAGGAGTCTTATAAGAGTAAATCAATAATTTACTTCTAATGCATGCGAGAAGATGTCAATCTATCAATCATATTTCATAATTCCTAATTTAATATATCACATGGCCTCGCACGTAAGATCTATCAATCGTTTTAAAGTCATTAAGATCTTAAATTCTATTTGATATGACACTAACTATTTTCACACGCTGAATTCATTTAATACGCAAATCGTAATCATTTCTTATAATATTTTGCGATGCTTAATCCTTAAAGGCTACGAAATGCGATCTGCGCAAATCATAGATCGCAACTTTTATAAGATAGCATTTGAGTGTATATTATAAGTTGTGCGCAATGCGAATTGCCAAAAACTTAAAGTGGACGCGACCGCAAAATATTTTATATTTCCTAGTTTATTTGCTTGTCGGGTCCGTGGGTATCACAACTTATATCATTTGTTTCTTAAATCTTTATTGATTAAATAAAGTGCGATGTGAAAAAAGGAAGAATAGAATGATGATTTTGATGTTTTTTCAAGGTTTTTTAATTATTTTCTCGGAAAGGTTTCGAGCGCATTTCACAATTCGCATATCTTACGCTTTATAATTCTTTTTGAAATAAGATATGTAATATGCGGTGTGCTTTTAAGGGAAGAACGGAAAATTTTTTTTCTAGTTTTTTTATTTTTTTTTATTTTAGGAAATTATAAAAATAATTTCCTATTTATTTCTAAAGGGTCCCTATTTATGAAAAATAAATGGGGGGTTTTTGTATAGCACAACAATTGGCGATTCACTTGGATGAACCAGATGTCTTTGATAAAAATTTTGAAATTTCCAAACCTTTTTGAAAATAAAATAGTTAAAGGAAGGAAATTCAAATAAATAATATCTTTGCCAAACAATGAAAATTTCTTTTATTCACTATTCATGAGAATACCTCTATAAAGATATAAGTATGAAAATCTATATCAGTCCTTACTTAGTTAAAAAGGATAAAGTAAATAACCTTTGCAAATCAGCTTTATATAAATTTACTCTTTTTATCACAGATAAAGCCTCTATTCCAATAGGCAGTTTTAAGCTTTTGGTAGAGTTACCTTTTACCCAGATATGATCCATCTTTCCATCCAGTATTTCTCATAGTTTTCATAAGTAAATTGTAATTTATGAAAACTTTCTCTTATATATTTTTATCTGCTTAAAAGCCATTGTCTTGGCTTGGTAACCAAATAATGACAATGTCATTCACAAATAGTAATTAAACTAATTAAGCTAGCTCTTGATGAGACCCCTTGTCTTTATGATATAATCTTAAGTCATTACACTTTTTTGGTAGACAGTATTAGTAATTTCAGTTTAACTATTTCTTTATGAACATGGTTAACAAGCTCATGATGAGACTTGTTATCTTTTAAGTTTTTCTTCAAATCATCTCTTTTTATTTTCTTTTGAATTCCTTTTGAAACTTTATAATATTTTCCAAATGGGATGAATCATAGGTCCTTTTAAGATACTGGATGATAATGTCGATTTTTAAATTGCTTTTATGCAAGAAGGTTTCTTACTATATTAAATTTTCTTTTCTAGACTAATAAAAGAATATTTGCGCTATATAAAAATGAGAGTTCATCAATACATATAATTGTTTTATTGAAATTTCATTTTTTAGAAAGATAGAATCAATCTGTCTCTCTAAATCTTTCGATTTTCCTTTCTTAACATTTTCATTTTTTTATAGGTGAAAAGAAAAATCAAAAGAAAGTTATCTGAGATTTGTTTTGAAAGGAAAACTATCAGTACTAATCAAGCTTTTATTTTTGAAAGAAAAAACAAAATATTTTAATATACAAGGATAGAAGGGATTACCTCCTATGAGAAATATTTTTTTAAAGTTTACCCATTAATAGGAAAAGAATCCTTTTTTCCTGATAAATCATATAACAAAAATGTTGATGGACCTATTTCTTCAATTATTTGAAATGGACCTAGCCAGAGTTTTTGAAACTTTGTGTGTTTACCCTTTTCCTCATGCATTTTGTCTCAGTTCAATACCAAATCACCAATTTGAAAATTCTTTGGATTGGCAGAAGTTGAATCAAATGAAGCTTTTATTATTTGTTGATTATGGATATGAGTTTGTTTGGATTTTTCTCTTTCTTCTTCCAAATTAAGAATTTGATCTTGTCTAAGTTGAAGGGAAGAGGAAGGATTTTCACCAATAAATTGTACTAAAGAAAATGATGGTACCGTTACGTTTGTGGGTAGAATTTATTCTTTCCCATAAACTAACACAAATGGAGAAGTACCTATTGAAGCTTTGTGGGTGATTCTATCTGCTCAAAGAGCAAATAATAGTGCTTTGTGCCAACTTTTATGATTTTGTTGTATAGTTCGTTTGATGATTCTGATAAGGTTTTTATTTGTAGATTCAACTAATCCATTACCTTGCAGGTAATAGTTAGCTGAGTATTTTAATTTAAAACCTCTTTTCAAAGAAAATTCTATCATGTCATTTCCAGAAAAGTAAGATGCATTATCAAATATCAAAGTTGATGGGAGACCAAACCTAGTGATCATGAACTGATCAATAAAATCTGTAATACTTTGTGTATTAACCACCTTTAATGGGATAAATTATACCCATTTTGTGAAGTAATCAGTTGCAGTTAGAATATACCTGTGTTGTTTTGAACAGTTAGGAGTTATTTCACCTATAATATCTAACCCCCATTGTTCAAATGGTTGTTGGATATTTACTGGCTGTAATGGAAATACTTCTTTCCTTTCTCTTCCTGCTATAGTTTGACATACTTTAAATTTTCTCGCATATTCATGTGTATCTTTAAACAGAGTTGGCCAATAATAACCAGCATGTAGTATTTTATGAGTTTTGGTGTTTCCTCCGAAATGACCTCCAACTAGTCTATCATGTAATTCCTACATTAATTTTTTAGCTTCATTTTTTTCTAAACATGTCAATAATACAGAATCATAATTTCTCCTAAATAACACATCATCTATGAGTTGATATTGGTTTTCTTGAAGTCTCAGAGCATGCTTTGCTGTATAATTGAGATATAATGGAGCATATCCATTTTTCAAACGAAATTTTAGATCAGAATATTGTGATTGAGAATCATTTAGGCTTACCTCGGACAGTTGTATTTCATTTGATTGATCTTCTTCTGTTGGTAAATGAGAGGCTCTGGTTAGCATCCTGCAAAGACCTTGTCCTTTAAAAATTTTAGCTGGATGTATCTCTACATCATATTCTTGAAGTGTGGTAATCCAATTTGCTCTCTTCTCTCTTACTTCCTGTTGAACTAATAATTTCCTTACTGATGAGTAAGGTACTATTATTTTAGTATGTGTTTTTAGGAGAAAAGGTCTGAAATGTTTCAAAGATTTAAACGCAAAATAAGCTTGTTTTTCCACAGCTGAATAATTTAACTCAGCACCTTGAATATTAGAACTAAAAAACACAATCAGTGCTTCAATGTTTTGATCATTTAACTGTGTCAAAACTGCTGTGTATGATGTATCAGAAGAAAATGTATATAATACAAATGTTTTAAGAAAATCAGGAATTGTTAAGGAGGTAACTTCAATGATGGCTTTTTTGATCAACTCAAAATAAATTCTCTCTTCTTTTCCCCATTTCAAAATTTATTTTTTCTTGATCATTGATTGTAGGGGTAAGATAATTTGGGGAAAAACTCGAAAAAACCTTTTTACAAAATTTCCTCGACCTTCATAAGCTCTGTCTAATGTAAGAAAGTCTACTATATCTACATCATTATTAAATACTCTCCAATTTGTTACATTTTCAGGAAGGAAGGCTTAAAAATTAACTCAATTTAAAATCTATCTGGGCTAAATTCTTCAGATAGTATGAGTCTGGATGCTACATTAGCAAGTAAATCAACACTTGCATTTTGTAATCTAGGAACTGTGGAGATATTGAATGCATTAAAATGGGAAGTAAGATTCTGAGCTAAGGTTTGATAATGTTTTAAATGTCCCGAAATGCAATGGATCATATTTTTGACTTGTCTAACAATTATTTCAGAGTCTCCATATACTTGCAAATATTTAACATTAAATTCTATAGCTTTATACAGACCTTGTATCAATGCTTCATATTCAGCAGTATTATTTGTACACTGAAACTCGAGTCTACAAGCTAGCATTGTTTTCTCTCCTTGTAGATTGATTAAAATGCAACCTGCTCCTGCACTATCTTCTGATTTTGAACCATCAGAGTATAGAGTCCAAAATAAAGATTGTTTTGGAATTTGATTACTAATATTAACACATCTAGAAGCATTTGTTTGAGAAAATTTTTCGATTTGAGAAATCGCAGTGTTTATTGAAAAAGGTGAAACCTAAGCATTGAAAGATCCAAGAGATGATTCAGCTGAATAATTTCCTATGATATTATTGGTGAAGGCTATAGGTTCATTTGATTCTTCTAGTTCAGTGACTGTATGTTTCATGAATTTTTCACGTTCAATTCTGATTTGATTTGGTTTTCCATTGTATGGTAACCACATATGTGACCAATCAGTAGAAAAATATCCATGTAAATTTTCAGACCAATCCATGCTTAGAATAAGACCATAAAATTCAGAGATGTCTGCGACCAAAATATCAATTACTTGCAATACCTTTGGATTGGATGATAACCTAATAGATACTGACAGCTTTTCTCCAATAACTTCAACTCTTGTTCTATCCAATTGAACTATATGTACAGCTGACTTTTGAGGAGTAATATTCAATTTTGTACATATCGTTCTTGGCATAATGTTTGAAGAAGCTCCTGAATCAATAAGACAGTTATGAAAATTTTTGTTGAAAATCTCATAAGTCAAAAGTAAAGGAGGAGTGTGTGAAATATATCTATCGCCAATTAAAACCAGATCATTGGGATTTAATTTTTTGCAGACGATGGAGGTTTTCCCAAATCTTTAGAAGCTTGTGCTATAACTGGTGGTTGTATAGGTTCTATGGGGATTTCCTTGAGTTCTCTAAGCAAAATTTTCTGTTGTTGCTTGAGTTTGGCCATTTTGTGTAATGAAATATTTGCTTTAGTCTTTTTCATATCTTTGACTATATTATATTCCACTGTATCTGAAACTATCAAAGTTTTAGAATTTGTATTGGGATCTGGTGGAATAGAATCTGTTTGAACAGTTTTAGATTTTCTAACTGTTGTTTTCTCTTTGGTGGGAAGAGATTTTTGTTTTTGATTTGATACAGTTGAATCAGAAGAAGATTTACTTCATGTAGACACATGCATAACTTCACTTTCTTCATCTGTGGGAAGAATGAAATCCCATAAACCATTTAATTCAACTTCTTCCTCAGATTCTAGCTCTTGTTCAGATGGTGAGGGATCTTCAGTATCTTGATTGGATCCAGCATTCTAAATTACATTTGGAGGTTGAGATGTTGAAGAAGGGTTTTTCTTGAATGGGCGAAATTATTTTTTAGGGGTTGAGGTTTCAACAACCTGTTTCTTTATTTCAATCATATCATTTGACATAGTCTTTAATACTTTTTGAAGACCTTCAAGATCAAATGGATCTTTCGAGGCCTTCTTTTTTGAATCTTGATTAAATGTTAATTTCTTGGATTTCCTGTCTTCTATCTCTGAATGTTTTTCTAATACGAAGGTTCTTTTCTCTATAGCAAGAGCTTCTTTCAAGTTCTCTAAAAGGGTAGCTTTACCAGCTCTATCTACAAAAATAGCTATATTAGAAGGCAAAGAAGAAATATAACATTCTATTTGTACACCAACAGCAGGTTTGGAAGCAGTTGGAATTTTGTTTAATAACTTGTTAAATTTGGTGTTGAAATCTTTGATCCTTTCCCCTGAATTTGTTTTAAGATTGGAAAGAGCATTGATTAAGGATGCAACAGTTCTATGATCTCCAAATTTTGCAAGGAAAACTTGTTCAAAAGTTGCCCAATTGGAAATAGATCCTACTGGAAGTGAAAAATACCAGGATCCTGCTGATCCTTTTAAAGTATAAGGAAACAATCTAACTACAATATCTTCGTGAGCAACTCCATTTAGATTCATGGCTAACATAAAATTATTGATATGTTCTTTGGCAGGAAGACCATCATCTGGATTATATTTAGGCAACCATTTTTCTGGATGATTCGGAAGAGGATTTTGATTGGATATTAATACAACACCTGGATTCATCCAAGGTCTATTATTCATAATTGGATTTGAACTTTGTGAAGATATAGAAGTAGATCCAGAAGTAGGGGGAATGAATGAAGAACTTACAACTGGAATAGTACTACTTGTAACAACACTGATTGTTTGAGTAGAGGTAATGGAATACTGAGAAGATGGAGATTGAATAAGAGGATGTGAAGAAGAAACTAAAGAGAAATTTGATGTGACTTCACTTGTATCTGACTTAGATTTGGGTATAGGAACTCTTTTGCGAAATGATTCAATTGGAAATCAAAAAGGTGGAATTCCAAGTTTCTCACTTTTAGATCTAGTTAATATACCAGTTTCTCTAAATAGAGAAGTAACACTTTCCTCAGAATCTTTTGGGTTAACAGGATTTTCAGCAGAAATAGATATTCGTTCTAATTTATGAATTAAAGAATGAACTTCGGGAGACTCGAGAGTGAATTCTGAAGCAGATGACTTTCGAGATACTTCAGGAGATGATGGAAAGGTTTCTAGTATTTCCGATTTCTGAGTTGGTGACCTAGAGTGTGATCGACAAGTTGTAGAATGCTTTTAGGGAGATCAAATCTTATGAGGGCTTCTAGTTTGAGGTTTTGACTTATATGCCATTCATAGTCACCCTCCTTTTAGGGCCAAAAATGTTGAGGCCTCAGAAATCTGTGGCAACAACAAGGGGGATAACCACCCGATCCGGACCTTAAGACAACTCCTTTTCTGTTTGGGATAGTGGCTCTGACTGGATATAATGGGACCAGTTTCCCAGATTTGGGTTTTTTGTTTGATGGTTGGATTTCTCTTAAAGGATTTGCATGAAGAATTACTAAAAACTAAAATAAATTTATTCTAAAATGCAAAACTTTGAATTTAAGCCTAATTTAATCTAACTCGGGATAATACTAGTCTGATGCGATCTAAAATGACATCTATTCAATCTCTGATGATGAAGAACATCACAGATTTAATAGAATTATTACTTTGTAAGATGATTCTCTTGAAAAAATAGTTAATCAAAAGAAAATGAGAAATATATCGCATATATATGATGATCATATATAAAACAAACCAATTTCTATCTTTATATTGTACAATAGTGCAATTGATATTTCAGATAAAAAAAATCAATTTCATATATCATTCATGAAAGCTGGATTCATCACTAATATTCAAAAAACAGAATTAGCATACATGATAATAGTACTAGATGTGTACTGCTTTGTTCGTCTGATCAGCGATAATAGGCCACATTCAACTCCTCTATCAATAAGTCTTTCAAAGAATACAAAAGTGCATCAACATTGATCAACAAAATGATATATATAACTGAAAAGGTTTTGTTCCATTACTTTATCAAGGCATTCACAAACTTACTTACAATTAAGAATTCTTTGCAAATGTTCTCAATAAAATTCCGGACCCTTCTCTAAATGCATGAGAAGGGTTTAAATACTAAACTAGCTACAAACTAAAATTAAATTATTACAAAAATGCAGAGGAGGTTTCAAACAACCTTTCTCTAAAAACTTAACTTAAATAATAATCTAGGAACTTTGAGCTAACAATCCTGACTTTGAAAATCCTACCATTATTTCTGAGTGTGATCACGAAGTTGACAAATATCTAGCATTGCTTTAAGTTGAGTTGGCTGTGATATCCATGATCGAATCTATCCCTTGAAAATAGCATTTGAGATTACTGACTGGTATCTTTTTTCTGAATGTGTAAGAGACTGAAGAGTTTGATATTGATGGTAAGGTTTGATAAAAAAATTCCAGTAATTTTCCTGATCAAACTTATTAAATTTTTTGATCATTTCCTCTTGTGTATCTGCTGTCTGTCTCCACTTTAATTCTACTTCCCTTGTTCCTAAAAACACATCATACGTGTTTTCCTTAAGAAGTTCTATTTTAAACAATTGATCACATATACACTGAATAATATCATTTGATTTCTTGGACGTCTTAGTTGCTGCTTTCTCTGCTTGATTAATTTGTGTTCTCCATTCTGTGAATAACAATTATTTGTTAAGCTTATCTATTTGTGGTAGATTAGCTTGTTTTCATGTGTCTGAAATTTGCCACTGAATGTGTTCTTTGATATTATTTTCAATTCTTTCACATTCCAATTTCTGAATTGCTATTTACTGGATCATTATCTTATTGGAATCACAATAAGAATCAATCATGGAAGCTTGGTGACAAAACATTTCTTGTTCTTTCTTTAACATAGTATTTACATCAAGTGCTTCTTTGATGAATTGTTCTAACTATGGTTGACTCTATAATTCAGCCATTTCTCTTTCCATATGTGCTTTCTTTTCATTAAGCTCTGTTTGAGACTTCAATTTGAGGTTTTCAATAGCTTCATGAAATTGAGCTCTGCTTATTTTGATCTACTCAATGGACTTGGATTTCTCTTCATTTAGAAATTGTTCTAATTCTTGTACTTTGGTTTCCTTTTGTTTGAACAATATTCTAACCTTAGTAGCTTTATCAACAATAGCGGTGGCATATGCCAGCATACTTTCATGTATGTGAAAATGCCCTTTGGCTTGATGAATGCTAGAGCTACCTTTCAGAGGGCTATGTACATAGCCTTTGCTAAGGAAATTCATGACTTCTTGGTTATATATTTAGATTATATTACTGTTTTTTCTAAGTCAGATAATGAACACTTGGATCATCTGAGACAAGTTTTCATTAAGTGTAGAAAATTTGGTATATCCTTAAACCCAAATAAGAGTCTTTTTGGACTAGAGGAAGGAAAATTACTTGGACACATAATTTCAAAGGAAGGTATTAGGATAGATCCAGCAAGGATAGAAGCCATACTGAACATTCACCCACCTAGGAACATCAAAGAGTTACAAGAATTTTTAGGTAAAATTAAATTTTTAAGAAGATTTATTTCTAAATTAGCAGAAATCATCAAAGAATTGAATAACGTGCTAAAAAGGACTCTTTTTTAAAATGGACAGTTGAAGCAAAACAATCATTCGAATCCATTAAACATGTTTTAACAAAAACACCAGTCCTAATCAGTCTAGACTTCAAGAAATATTTTATAATTTTTTCCTTTGCCTCAGAACATACCATAGCTGCAGTTCTATTGCAAAAAAATGACCAAGGTTTTGAACAATTTATAGCATTTTTAAGTAAAACTCTTAGAGATGCACCTTTGAAATACAACATAATGGAAAAACAAGCTTTAGCTTTGGTTAAATCCATAAAAGATTTCAGAGTTTACATCCTTTACTCCCACATTATTTCTTATGTCCCTAATTCTGTAGTCAAATATATTCTTACACAGGATGGGCCAAATGGAAGAAGAGGAAAGTGGATTGCCACTATCCTTGAATATGATATTGAGATTAAATCAACTAAGCTCATAAAAGGAGAAGGTTTAGCCAGACTAATGGCTGAATCCAAATGTAATGCTTTAGATATAAATTTTATTGCCCAAGTTGATGACCAGGAAGAGATGGCGACTCCATTGATCAGTGAAGCCTTTCTAGACTCACCATGGTACTCAAATACTATCTTTGTACTTACAAATTTACAATCTCCTCTTGGATTAACTAGAACTAAAGCTAGATTCATTAAACTTAAAGCAATGAGATATTGTATCTTAGATAATGTGCTTTTTTGGAAAGAACAAAGTGGGATATTACTGAACTGTTTACTAAAATCAGAAGTTGACAAAATTCTTGGAGAATTTAATGCAGGTGATTGTGGAGGACACTTATATTTGAAAAGTACAACAGATAAGATTCTTAGAGCTGGTTTCTACTAGCCCACTTTATTCGCTGATGTGAAAAAATTTGTTACTTCATGTCACAAATGTCAGATTTTTGAAGGAAAAAGGAAGTTGTTACCTTTACCCGTGAAACCTATTTCTACTGAGATGCCATTTCAACAATGGGGTTTAGACTTCATTGGAGAAATTCACCCTCCATCCTCTGGCCAACACAAGTGGATATTGACTTCCACAGATTATTTCACTAAGTGGATTGAAGCCATTCCTACCAGACAAGCCAATGATTCAGTGATTATCTCTTTCATAGAAAACAACCTTTTATCTAGATTTGGATGCCCACGGAAAATAATTATTGATAATGCAACAACCTTCAAATCTAAGAAAATGATTGCCTTTTGTTACAAGTACCACATTACCCTAGGCCACTCTACTGCTTATTACCCTCAAGGTAATGGCCTAGCTGAATCATCTAATAAAAGCCTCATGAACATCATTAAAAAACTACTTGAAGAAAACAAGAAAACTTGGAACAAAAAGTTAGTCTATGCCTTATGGTCAGATAGACTTACTACCAAGAAGTCAATTGGAACATCTCCTTACCAGCTTGTATATGGGATGGATGCAGTTTTCCCATCATCTTTAGGTGTTCCAGTAATGAAAATTATCCAACAATCACAAGTATAACTCAATGATATACAAAGAATGATAAATCAAACTATTCATCTGCAACAGACAAGGGAAGAAGTATATGAAAAATCTCAAGTTATTCAGGAAAAGATTAAGAAAATATTTGATAAAAGAACAAAAGAAGATGAATTTGCCATTGGAGATAAAGTGTTAAAATGGGATTCCAGGAGAGAAGAAAAAGACAAGCATAGAGAGTTTGACTTTCTGTGGAAAGGGCCCTACAAAATTTATGGATATAAGGGTAACAATGCTTTCTTCATCAGAGATTTGGATGGAAATGATATTCAAGATGGACCAGTTAATGGTAGAATGCTTAAACACTACTATTCCTCTGAGTTAACTAATAGTTAGCCCTAGTTTCCTTTTACTTCATTGTAAATATTCATTGCAAGTGTGTAGATTGGATTGGATATTTTCTTCTCAAAGTTGAAGCCCAGAGTGAAGGCCCTAAGCTCGAAGAGTAAAATGTCATAAGTATGAGTTGTTGCAGAAATCAGAAGACAGTTACAGGATCATCATGGTCAAAATGGAAGGCTACTGATCTTACATTTCTTGACATTTCACCAGGAAATGTCATTCCCATGTGAAGTTGCTGTTAGGGTCCTATAAATATAGGATTCATAATTTGGAATTGACTTATGATAGTCTTGTAACATATGTAAATACCTTTCTTTTTGCAAGTTGTTCCCATATTTTGTAAAAAAATAAAAAAATAGAAAATCAAAAAGAGGGTAAAAGTCCTAAAAGAAAAATCAAAGGACTTAGAAAAAATAATATACCCCAAAGAAAAAATAAATAAAACATGAAAATGTGCAAGTCCAAATGCCACTACTTTTACTTTCAGATGATTATGACAGAGTTTCAATAAATTCCATAATCCATGATGAGTTGAACTGTTCAATCTTGAATTGTCATGTTTCAATTTACATGTTGTAGATAGTGAATAAAGATTAGTCAGACTGTTTAATCCTGACTAAGTAGTAGATAGGTAGAGAATAATGAGGAGCTCATCAATTTAAACTGAGCCCTTGGATGAAATAAGGTAGATTTAGATAGTTTTTATTGCTTTCAAAACAATAAAATGTTTCAAGGTTGCTAGCTCAAATGCACCTGCAAAAAGGAAGAAAAAATGTTAGATTAAAGTTGGGTAGGTAGAAAAAAGGTGGGAAAATCATTGTAATATTTGTTACCAGGAAAAAATCATTGATTTCCCCTCCCCTATAGTTATTCTGCATTCTAAACTTCCAGTCAAAGAGGCTCAGAGCATTTCTCTGACTTCTATTGGGACCGGACCCAAGGCTCAATGACTATTAAGTTAAAAGTGTTGAATTCCTATATTAATCCCTAATTATCATCATTTACCCTGCATTCATCCATTACACTTCAATTTCATAAGGCCTTTTTTACTTAATGAAAAATAAAATCCCCTTTTGATTAATCTCCTTCATTCATAAAAACATAAAAAACCCTGCAAAAATATTATATTCTAGGTCAAAGTGGTCAAATTATAAATGGTAAAGCTTTGCTTTTACATTATCACTTTACTTGGTCATATAATTATATTTTGGTGTTTTTCATTGTCCTTGGTCATATTAACTTATAATTTATTTATTAAATCCCTATAAACAAACCTTATCCTATTATTATAACCCCTTTTATCTAATTATCCCCGAAAACCCACTATTATAAGTTTTTTTTCCAAAATTAATTATCCATGTGTTTAAATAAAAAACCCCAATTATATCCCCTTTGGCATAAAACTAACATTATGTAAATAATCCCGCCCCATATGGTTATTGGACCCCTCCATGGTCTAAAAATATATAATAAAAATACAAATAAACATTCCATAAACCCGCACAATACATCAACTCTTTGTAATAGAACTTTGATTGCAAATCATATTATATAAAGTTTACTACATTAATTAATAAGTTGCAACATCGCGTAAGCCACTTGGGCCCCACCCTATATTTCCACTGTAACTTTAAAATTGATCTCGACCATTCGTCCAAACCACCTAGATCCAACGATTGACGATGCATTTCGCATTCAAAACCCAAATGTTTGCCAAACACCCAAATGAGTGCGAAATAGGCTGTTTATATGAAACCACCCCCTACGATGCAACGTCTTCTCATTGCGTCGCATTCATTTTGCCAAAAAAATGCTTACAGCCCAAATCCAACGTGAAAACAAATTCCGATTTTTTGCATTCAAAAAATATAAAACCACTCCCACCAGTGATTTGATTCGCAGTTATTGTGTTTTATAAAAAGGTTTATGGTAAAGGTTACAACCTTTGTTTTAAGTTTTATTAAACGTTATCTGTGTATTCTGATTATTAAAGTCGCACCCAACTAGTTATGCATATCCCGATTGTTAAAAAAGCTCCGCTAAGCCCTTTTAAGCTTCCCGAGCCTGATTTTAAACCTTTGTGTGTCGATTTTGTGCCTGAAAGTTTCGATTTCATAGCTAAAAACCCTCTTTGAAGACCATTAACATCTTCTCGGCACTAGCAACTCAAAATAAGCTCAAGATCAACCATGGAAGCATTTCAAAGCCTGTCCAACTGTTGAAATACCTGTCGTTAAGGTATTCTTCGACTATTCAAGCCTGCAAATCCAAAATTGAAGTCCTTATGACTAAAATAAATCTGAATTAAGAGAAAAGTATTCATATAATTTTTCCTTAAAATGCTCAAAATCAGGGCAAACTCTCGCAAAATTTCCCCAAAAACTGCTATTATCTCAAAAGCCTTTTTTTAAAGCCAAATCCTCAGTTTTTAATTCCTATAAATCACTTCCACGGCTTGAAAAGATCGTTAAAACCTACAGATTGTCTAAAAAAATCTCTGTTGCAGCCCTATTCATTCAGAAAACCTGTGTTTTCTGTCTTAAAACTGTTGAATAGATCCCAGATTCCTAATTGGACAAGAATTCCCCAAATTCCCTCTGTTTAAGAAAAATTAACTATTGCAAACTGTGTAATCTTGCTTTAGTTACCTCAAAATGACAAAGAAACAAATAACACCTAAAGCTGGAGGCTCTAGGCTTGTTAAACCTAGAGGATCCAAACCCCCTAAGTTTGAAGCAGCAAAAACCCCAAAATCCACCCTTGCACTCACTGCAAAAACTACTGTGTTTGTCAATCCCCTTCAGCCACCAGTATCTACTGAAGAAATCATCCCTTTGACTGATGTGGACTATAAAATTGCAGACCCTGTGGTAGAATTAAACTTATTAGAAATCCATAATTGGTGTTATGAAAAGTCCCTAGATAAAGATGACATGCCTATCTGGGAGACAAATTTACCCAAATATGTAATCCCAATAACACATCCTGGTCAAGACCTGGTAAGAATGTGCCAAAAGTACTGTGTTCCAGACCAAAGAGAAATTGTGAATGCTGATAGGGAGATTCTTTTTTCTATTATTGCAGAGTCTATAAATGAAATGTTGCAACTACAGTTTGACCCTAGGGCAGTCCCCCTATCCATTGAAGCATTAACTCAGTTATATTTGGGATTGCATTTCCCTAAGAAATTTATGATTTTTCAGAACTTTTGGAGTGTAAAAACTCTGGTAAACTTTATAAGTATATATTATTATTGATAAAAGATGAGATATGATTACAATGGGCCATCACCGAGGCTTTAAATATAGCCTTATGGTGTCCCTTGGCGAAGAGGCATGATCTTTGATCATGCCCTTTCACTTAATAAAACCTAAGATAACTATATCTAACTAATAATTAATAAAATATACATAACATTGCCCCTCTCTTAAGATGCTTTGTCCTCAAAGAATATGTAATGATGGACAATGTTGACGAACTCCTGGGTTTCTCGAACGACGAGCTCTTGCTTCCCACATTTTAAAAAGATCATGGAGCATCTTCTCGAGTTCAATCTTTCGTTGATGTGGATAGTGACAAGATCTGATATTGACAGGGTCGAATCTTATCTTGAATTCTATTAGATGTTTGATTTTCCTATCGGGTGGCACTTTTATGGGTAGATCTTGGAATAATTTTTCGTGTTTCTGAACTATTCCTTGTTCTCCTAGTGAATCTTCGTGTTTCCCTTTTTAAGATAACATTTCTAACGGATGAAATTGTACTGTAGATGTTGGCGCTCCTATTTGAATCATCTTCGTCATCAGAGATGAAGATATGACTTGATTTCCTGGGGCTTGGAATCCATACAACCTGTGTTTCTGTCCTTTCCACTTAAAGCTTATAAACTGCTTTTGATGGTTGGCAGAATAAGTACCTAAAGTTTGTAGCCATTGAATTCCTAAGGCCACATCTACTCCTCGTAATGGAGCGGTGTAGAATGGAGATTCTAAATGAAAGTTTTTTATCTGTAGTTTGACCTTATGGCATTTCCCTACTTGCTCAATCTTCTTACCAACGGCCACCATTACCTTCATATTAGGCATGGAGAAGGTAAAGATGTTAAGTCTTTTCGCCATGGTTGAATCTAGAAAATTGTGGGTACTGCTAGTGTCGATGAGAACCATTACGTTGTTTTTATTGATATGTCCTCTTAAATTTAGGGTTTGAGGTTGTGATATGCCTGTCATAGCTGATAATGACACTTGCGGAATGGTTTCGACATCTATTTCTGGAGAGAACTGTAAGTTGTCTTCTAATCCTTCTATATATGAATCATTATTGTTAGCGTCATTAGTTGCTTCACAACTGTATAGATTTTTCACTTTTCCATTAGCACACCTGTGCTTAGGGTCCCAGTTTTCACCGCAATGTTTGCACTTGCCCTCTCTCATTCTTTGTTTTTCCACACTAGATTTTTCTTCTTCACGAAGATGGGGTGGGACATATTTTTTGTCATCTATATTTTCAGATTGAGGAAATATTTGTCTCGAATATACTCTGTCTGATTTTGACCATGATAACCTTTCAAATTTCTTTTCAGCAGCTTTTGCTTTTTGCCTTGCTACTTTTACGGATGTAATTTCATGAAGTTCAAGCTCTTCTTGTATATGGATTTTAAGTCCTGAGATGAAAAATTCGATTAGAAAAGATTCTGACAATCCCAATACTCGTGTTGCCAAGGTCTCCCATTCTCGAGTGTACTCATCCACATCTCCTTTTTGGCGTAATTTGATGAACGTTGAAATTTTTTTTTCTTCTTTTATGCCTTGAAACCTTTTGAATAATGCATCCTTAAATTTCCTCCAACTGATAGCAAGCGTCGTCTTTTTCCACCACATATACCAATTATATTCTTCTCCTTCCATTTTCATGGAAGCATGCTTAATTTTTTCATCATCACTAGTAATGTCATAAATCTCAAAATATTCTTCCGCTTTATCAAGCCATGCAACGCTATTTTTTTCATTACCATCAAACTTGGGTAGCTCAATTTTAGCTTTTCGCTGATATGCTAATGGTGGAACAAGAAGAGGATATTGATTAGCAAATGCATTCCAGAGCTGCTTATTTTGAAAATCTGCATTACTATCTTCTTGATGATGTGGGGAATCGGTTTTTTCCTGATACTCTTCTGAGTTCCCTGAATCTGCGGAATTGTTTTGTTGATTTTGTTCCATGTTAGGAAATATTGGGGATTGTGTCTGACTTAACTTATCTATCTTATCATTTAGCTTATTGAAGAGTTCTGTCATCGTGTTCATTGCTTCGCTATGCTCTGTCATCTTTTCTGTGGTCTCATGATGATTTAGCCACATTTGTCTTTCTATTCGATTTGTCGTGTCATGAACCTTTTTGATGTCGTCGGAGTGTCCTGCAACTGTACCTTCAAGATCGACTAATCTTTTTCCGAATTCTTCGGAATTATTATTGATTTGTTTCTCAAGATCCACCAATTTCTTCTGGAATTCGGTCATCGACATCGATGAAGACATTGAACGTGTATGAGGTGGGGAATATTTTTCTACCAGTTTCTCCTTTTTTTTTTTTAAATTAATTAATTAAATTTATTTATTTTTAAATAATAATAATATATATATATAAATAATTATTTATATATAATAATAATTATATATATATATGGGGAAAATTTTGTTAACTTTGAAAAGTCACGTTGTTTTTAAAAGTCACGTTGTTTTGAAAAGGGTGAATGGGTTTTAATACCATGGGAAATTACCATGGGCTCCAAAACCATGAGCTTGTAAACCACGAGCAATTACTCTTCCTTATTTCTTTTTACTTCTTTATATATATCTCTTTTTTCTTTTTCTTTTTTTCTTCTTTTTAATTTATTTCCCCCTTTATGTTGACTTTCCTTCTCTCTTTTGATTTTTTTTTAATATATATTTCTTCCTTTTTTTTTAAAACAAATGTTGTTGCCCACAAGCACTTGGTTTTTAAAAAAAATCTGAAATTCTGGAATTTTCTTGTAATTCCTTAATTCTGGGTGATCACACAGATCCCGAAGAGTGATGGCTCTGATACCAATGGAGTGTAAAAACTCTGGTAAACTTTATAAGTATATGTTATTATTGATAAAATATGAGATATGATTACAATGGGAAATCACCAAGGCTTTAAATATAGCCTCATGGTGTCCCTGGCGAAGAGGCATGATCTTTGATCATGCCCTTTCACTTAATAAAACCTAAGATAACTATATCTAACTAATAATTAATAAAATATACATAACAACTTTATGCCAGCTCATGTAGACATTCAAAAGCTGAATCCTCCCTATTCCACTTCCAAGTTTCCTGAGGGTTAAAGACATGTAATTTCAATGTTATCCTTTATATTGGGCTATTTTACTGATGAATTCACTGATGAATCCATCCTTGGTTTTTTTTCTACTTTATCACCTGGTCAGGCTCCTTCCATGATTTTTGACTTTGCCAAGTTCATAGCTGATTCTATCTATCATCAGTTGACCAAGTTTCCCATTGAAGGGGTATTCAGATATTCTTCATATTTATTTCACTTGTTCTTATTCTCACAAGCTGATCACTTTCCAATAGAATTACAGAAAATGAATGTAGAAGGCCAACCTCTGTCAGTTGTCTTTTGGACATCGCTATTGAGAAAGGAAGGAAGTGAATACAACTACATAGATTTTACAGATTTGTTCATTAGGCAAGCTGTGAATTTGCTGCATAAATTAGAACAACCTAGGGTAAGTGAAGAAATGAAAAGGATATTACAACTATCAGAGCAATGAAAAATGGGAGATTGGTACTTGTATGAGAAACACACTGAATTGAGAATCTTTAGAACCAATCTGCTTCCATACAGATTACCTAAGTTTTTGACTATCAAAGTCTTTGCTTTAGAGTATTTGAGACAGGTTTTTGAATGCTAATGCCATCAATTTCTTGGCCTCCAAGAAGAAAACTCAATTCAAACTGAAAAATCAGATCGGTCCTTACATTGTGAATAACAAAGAAGCTGATAAAGAGATAGACAAAATATTGTTAGAGCTAAAATTTAAGAAAAGTTTCCCTTGAAATTATGACCCTCAAGGTCTTCTCAACAGTATAAGGGTTAAATGTAAGCTGCCTTCTTTCATACATGAACCCAAGCTTGATATTGAGAAATTTGCAAATCAGATAGAGTGGGTAGAAAACACATTGATAGATACAGTCATCAATGCAGAGCCAACAAAAAATATGGATACCACACTTGCCATGGTAGCATCAAAACAACTAGAATCTTCAAATAAAATAAGCAGAGATGAGCGAGCCTACACAACAGAAACAACCACAGAGACTAAATTTAAGCTGATCTACAATAAAAGGCTCAAATTCAGTTCCGTAGGGAAAGATAAAGCGATTTAAATTGATGATACAAATGGCCAAGAAACAAATAATGATTAGCAAGTGAACAATGAGGCCAGAGTAATAATTAATGAGACATTGAAAAATATTGAAAGGGAACAAGCAGCTAAAGAACCAGACAGCCAGATGATTGAAAAGCATGTTAATATGGAAGCTTCTTCTTCTTCTAAAATAGAAGATGGAAAGTACTTGGACATTAAAGAAAGATATAAATAGATCAAGCAAAATAATGAAGAGATAAAAAGTGAAATTTACTCTCAATTCTTAAAACAGAAGCCAGGTAATCAGAACAGGTTACTTTCAGCATATGATTATGCCACCAAAAATATGATGATGTCTTTCTTACAACCCACCACTTCAACTCCAAAAACAGTGGCTGATTATAAGGAGACAGAATTTGAAATAGATGCTGAAAGTATTCATGAACTTGACCAGATTGAATTTCACAGGCACAATTCATAAATGCTTTATTCAACAATAGTAACAAAGACCATGAGTGCGGTAAATTTACAAAATACAGTCTTCAACTTACAAGATCAGATGAAGTTAGACAAGGCCTCACTCTATGCAAAAGATCTAAGGATCAAGGCCTTAGAAGATTTGATTTTACAAATAGGATTTGACCCATCAAATGTGCAAGCTGCTGAAGTCTTGATCAAGAAGAAAAATGATGATATTGCTGCTTTAAGGAAATAGTTAAAACTTCCTCAAGGTGAGCACCCACAGAGTAAGGAGATACTTCAATAACAAAAATAAAAAGAGGATATGATGCAGTTGATCATAAAGCTAACTGCCCAAATCAAAGATATACAAAGTCAAATGGATATACTTATAAAATAAAAAGAAAATGTGAAGGAAACTGATACTTCCACCATTCCTACAGTGATACCTATTATTACTGCTGCTATTCCTTCTACACTGGGAAAAAATTTAGCACCAAAAGTGCCACTAGCAACTGCAGTGTCAGTGCAATCAGCTACTACCTCCAATATAGATCTTCAACATCACAAGTAAAACATACAGATAATGCAGGGCAGATAGTCAAAGCAATGGAGGAAATGTCTCTGAAAAACAATGAAATTAACAGTTTGAAGAAAATGATTCAGAATATGGAAGTCTTCAATAAAACAACATTAATCAATGCCAAAAATTATGAGCAAAGGGCCGAGAGACTTGAAGAGAAAATCAAAAGCCTTCAAAAGGATTTAAGTTTCACTGCACAAATTTCTTATATAAGAAATTACCTATGGACCAATATAATTGAGGCTATACATCTTCAGTGGCCATCAATACAGATCATATATGAGCAGAGAGACCTACTTAAAGCAGCTCAAGTTGAAATCCAAAAAACAAAGGAAGAATTGGTAGACAAACCAGCACAAGCTTTGAAGCTTATCACTTTCTTGAATGGTAAAAACAGAGCAGAGATAGAAGAATTGCAGATACGGGATAGGACAGAGATCATTCTACAAATCAAGAAAGTTCTGACAAAAAGAAATCTGATGAATAGTTTGGAGGAGAAGTGTGATGCCATGAATATTTCAATCACTAAGTTTTTAGAAAAATATACCATGTTGAGACAAGCTGGTATTCCAGATATTCATGTCTTCAATGAGAAGTTGAAGAACCTGTTAGCCACCTATGAAATTTTTTTCAAGCAAACAGATGGCTAAATTTTTTTCTAAGCCTTCAAGAAATACATTTCCTCTGAAAACATATCATTCTTGAAGCCTTTGTGTGCCCTTTGCCTTAGAAAAGATCTTCGCTGCTGTTTCCATCCAAAAAGCCTCACTGTCTGTGAAAAAATTATGCTCATAAAAGCCTCCATTTGCCCCTTTGTATCCCTGCAAAATTCCCCATTTTAACCCTTTTTTTCCCCTTCTCAAATTTCCCCTTTGACCCTCAAAATCCCTTCCTAAGTCTTATAAACTATCTAATTCCCCTTTGCAAACCATGTGAAATCCCTTCATTTGGTGAAAAACCCCTTTTTTCCCCTTACCGGAACCTCTTTTAAGCCTTAAAAACACTGTTTTTAGGCCAAAAAACCCACTTTTTACCATATACAGGACTCAGCCCCTTCTCTGCATGTAATCGGGTGCTAAGACCAAGCGCTAAGGCGTAAATAGATTATTGCATCGGAAAGTTGGAATGGAGCGTGTTTTCTTTGTAAAATGGAAATCTCCCAATGCGATGGTGTTTTGTTCTGTCGGCCTTTGGTGAAATATCCACCGTAGATCTATACAGATCTGACGGTCCGCACAAAACTCACCGCACACCCCATAACATCCCCTTGTAACCCTCCGATGGCCATCTCCACCGTTGATCTCTAAACGATCCGACGACCATCACACCACCGCGCCCATCGCTAATAGAAACTTTTTACTGTGCCAACCTCCAATTCCCCAATTGGCTGATCCCTAAGTGGATCCTGGCCATTGAATCCACAAGAACCAACGGCCAGGATTTGACCTCACTCCGCCCCTGTGTCCCCGATTTGTCACCCCTGATCTAATCATAACTGTTGATCTTCCACCAATCTAACGGTCCATATGCAATCGCAACATCGTCCCATCGGAGTTTTGGCCCCTGCCTCCTCCAATTTCGATTGAATTGTAGCCGTCCATCTTGCTTGATCTGACGGCCCTCCTTTATCCCGCTCGTTTATTTGATCCTTTGGCCTCCGCCTCATCTTTAAATCTCCACTGTTGATCTCCTAAGATCCGACGGCCAGGATTCTCCCCTCTCATTAACCAACCCCTCCACTATTGCTCTCCCTCTCCATATCTTAGCCGTTCATTCGTAGATTGGACGACCCGTATTGAAACCAGCTTCAGCTTGACCCCACCTTACTGATCGCGCACATTCCCGTATCATGCTTCTCCTCCCATCATCGGATCTCATGGTCCCAGATCCAACGGCCGAGAACCATATCGTGCATTTTTTGTGTTTGGGCTTTAACAGTTAGAAATCACGCGATATGGGCAGTTTCATTTTGCCACGTGTCGGGCGGCAGACCATATCGCGTGATTTTGGGAAAAATTCTAAACCGCTTCATTTCAATGCGAAAAAAACTGTTTCCCCTTGGAAAACCACTTCTCGTCTTCCGCCTTTGAAAATTCCTCCATGCAATCCCGACCGTTGATCTGTATAGATCAACAATCCTCATTACATCTCGCATTTTATTCATAGTTCTTCAACGCGCTACCAAAGAGATTCATCGGCTGATATCAAACGTTGATCTCCTCCTGAGATCTAATGGTCCGTATTAAATCGCCCTCTACCCATGACGGTCCCACCATCTAAAGCCCCATTTCATGTGTTTTTCGTCGATTCCCTGTGTATTTCGTCCAAAGGTCGAAACTGAATGTTTTACATTAAAAATATTTTCTTCCGCCCACATTAAAATTTTAATGTTTTACATTAAAAGGTTATGTCATTACGCCTAACCTCTAAAGATGTTCCATTAGTTAATCTCCACCGTCGATCACCATCACCAGATCTGATTGGACGGTCCACAACCATTCCTTCATTAGGCCTCCATCAGATCAGTTTTTCACCATTCCACTACATTTTTCAATCGTTTTCCACTGCATCCACTGCTTCCACCATATATGCACTGCCATTCCCATAGTCCTCCACAACATTCACCATCACTCCCACATGGATTTTCTTAACATGTTTGTGTGTTTTTCAGGGTTACAGGCGGTGGAAACCGTCGTTGCTCACAGTCACTGTCATAGTGACACAGAGCGCAGAGAAGGCCATTTTCGGAGCCAGAATTTGTAGGGAAGACTCCTGAGAGGGTTTAAACACATATTTTATCCAAACCAGGGGTATTAACTCCATGTAAAACCTCCAGGGCCATTAAAATTACATTTCCACAGACAGAGACAGTCATGAAGTGGCAAATAGTATCAGTACAGAATTAAAGAGTTTTAAAGCCTCTAATTGAAGATTTTAAGCTTTAAGTAAATTTTCAAAGGGCGAATGTACCAGATTGAATACCTTATGATTAACACAGAAGGCCTAATGAGGCCTAAAGCAAAAAAAACAATATTATCAGTGTCTCACATCAGCAGAAGGTTTTTTCCCGTGAAAGGACAGTTTCCCATATTGTTTTTTATTCTACATTGAGCTCCGAAGAAGATCTACACTTTGACAAAAAGTCCTACTGCTACCAGAGCATTTGTTATGCAATATGGAAGACCCGAAAGTCATTTATTTGCCTTTTCTTACACCAAAGTACTACAGCCTAAAGTACATCAAAGAACATGCCTGAAGTTAATATCAGCCTGTCGAAGACCACTCTTTCATCCAAAGAGTACTGAAGATCAATGCATAGATATTACGACAGAATGGGCCTCGAGCCCTCTTCTTTTACTTCTGTTTTAATGTTTCATTTAGTGTTTCATCTACCTCCTCTGCCTCTCTTTCAGCTATAAGAACTCAAGAAAAACACATTGTAAAGGTTGTTGGTTATTGATCGGATATCTGTGAATTGTAAGCTGTTTCTCTTGAGACATTGGTTCTGTGTGTAAAATTGTAAAATAGGCTGAGGAGATGATTTCAGACTGAATATCAAGCTGTTGGAAAATGTTATATATGAATGGTGTTGCTCTTTAATATGACAAGCACATTTCTTTGGATCCCGATTTAAAGCAGCGGTGATGTTTTCTGACTTTGTCTCTGTTTTCCTTCTGTAATTCATTACATTTAATTTCTCTGGTAAGAATCAGAAATCTGGCTCAGGATATACCCATGTATGGTACCCTAATGCTCCTGCTCTTCTTATCTTTGATTTTTTCTACTGATTTTGTTATCTGAGAACTAATTCAAGATAATTTAACCAGTGTAGTAGCTGTTATTCACTGCTAACTGATGTATGAATTTATGAATATGTTCTTAGATGTTCTTGTCTGGTTTTAATTAAAAGAATGGGATACTAGGAGTTTAGAATGCTGATTCTGTCTCAGTAGGGTCTTTTTCAATCAATTAAACCTTTCTAAGTTCCCTTAAGTTGAATTTCAAAGCATTGAAAGTTCAAAGCCTTTCTCTGATCTTAGGCTTCACCTTTGTGTTTAAATTTTTAATGTTTCCTTTTTCTGAAGAGTTAGCCTTTAGAGGTTGGATCATAGGTGTTTAAAGGCATGCCCTATCCCTAGATCTGCTTCTTAAGTGGTCACCTCGAAGGTTTCCTTGTCATTCACCTTCCTTCCTTATCATTTCATACCACACTATCATCTTTAAAGATCCTCTATTTTAGATGACTAGCCCAATTGAAAGCCTTGGATATTGAATAGAAAGTAAACCCTTTTATGACTCCATTGCCCAATGGTCTCGAGTGTTCTCTAAATTATTCCTCCTTTGCCTAGAATCCTTCTTTGCTCACCTTTGTATTATATTGAACCCTTCTTTCATGTTTCCCAACAACTAAACAAACAAAAAAAACAAATCAAACCTTGTGCCTTATAACTAGCATGATACCTTCAAATCAAGCTTCAAAGACATATACCTTTGCCTTTATAGAGAGATCACTCTCTGGACCCAGGAGGGCTAGATCCTGAGGTCCCAAAGATGTTTTGATGTTGTCTTATCTTTTGGTAGAGCCAAACCTGCCAAAACATAGGAACCCCAACAGAACCAAAAAGAAAATGACAAGAAGATAAGGGATTATGCTAAAGAACAGGTCAACAAGCCACTGCCACAGGGCTCTCCCACAAGAAAGGTTATTCTCTAATATATTGAAGACTTGTTTTTTCTTCAAAATGAAATCAAGCATCTGTTTGTATTCAATTCAAATTTTTCTAAGTATACATATGCTGATGAAAACTTCAGAAAGCTCAAGACTGTAAAAATACCAAGAGCTGAACAGTGGCAGGTGTTCACAAATTTGTTGTAGCAGTAAAGAAGCAAAATAGTGAAAGAAAGTGCAGGAGAAACAATCAATCTGAGAAGGAAACAATAAAACAATTACTTTATTTTGATTTTTTAATGCTGAGAAGTCTCTTTTTACAGCAATTAAAGGTTAAAATATCAGTTAAAAGTTGTATCAGGGTGAAAGAACGAAGTCAAAGTATATCAGAGAGAAAAGAAACAGCCAACTGATTTTAACTCCTGTAATTTCCCTTTTTATAGCTGTAAAATGATAAATAAAAAACGTGAAAGAACATAAGGGATGAAGCTCAGTGTTAAAGAGTATAAGTGGAAAGAGTATCAGTTAAGTCGTCTTCCACAAAGATATTTTGCAATGTGCCAGCAAGCATGGACAACTATTCAACAAACAATTTTTGTTAGATAAGCTAGTTCTATATTTTCTAGATAAGAGGACAACTTGCTAAAGTTGTTAAGCAACTGCCCCTCTTAATGTGTAAAGATATTTTATATTTCCTAGAGTTATTCCTAGATCTCTCTAGGATATTTGTAATAAAAATTTGTATAAATACTTCAGTTTGTGAAGTGTTTAGTGTAGAATAAAATTGCTAAGAATATTATAGACATTTTGCTAGTACGTTGGAGGCTCACGTGTTGATTTCAAAGCAGCAGTTTGGACAATAGCCAATTGGACTTCATAATTCAGGATTCATGTGATAAGTTGAAGATTAAAGTACTTTCTTACTGTCATTGTTTCCTCTTCTAAGTTATATAAAATTTCATATGTGTTGTTCAATATTAATGATTAATTAGTAGTATTACTTTAGGACTAGTGTAAAAGCTCCCTATCTTAACTACTTAATCATTCAAATGTTTTCCGCTAATTTCCAGATTTAAGAATCCTTAATTTCTCCTAGTCCTGTTTGACCCCTGCTTCCTTCCTCTTTTTTCCGGATCAAAGGATCCTTCATTGCCCTTTATCCCGAAGCAAGCCATTTCATCAAAACAATCTATCCAAATCTCTAAGGGTTATCTACCTTTCCCTGAATACATTAGCATCCCTTTGGCCTTGCCTACTTGTTCTACTTGCTAGACTTTGACTCCATAGCTCAATGGACTAGTAGATCCCTCTTTAATTTGTCTTTAAGTGATCTTATTTTCCACCAAACATTTCAAAACCAAAACCAATTGTTCTATCATAACTAGCCTAAAACACTAAGCAAAAACAAAGTTAAATCATAAAGAGAGAGCCTTCTCTGAAATTTAGGAAGGCTAGATCCTAAATTTCCAAAGTAGGTTTGTGGTTACCCCTGGTATTCTTTGACTAAAAATTCAAATCCCACAACTTAAGAAATTGCTAGGGTGATAACAGAGGGAATGCGGTTTGTATAAGTGTTGGGCTATTCAGGGCATGAGGTCCCAATTAGATTTACTTACATGGCTAGTAAACAAATGGGATGTCCAAGACCAATTTTTCATAATTGGGGATCACCGGCTTGAAATTGAGCTGGAAGAAATATATTTTCTTACTGGTTTGTAAAAGAGAGGCGAACCAATTTCTTTGTTCAGGGCTAGGGCAGGTGGCCAATCTATCACTACCCTTCAGCAAGAGTTTTGCAACGAGGAGGCTAATCCCAAAGATAAACGTATTGATATAAAGACAATTATCTGTCCTAAGGTCAAGGTGGTTGAATTTACTATAAACCAGTTGTGTGGGAGTGTAGCTCCACACGTTTCTACTATATTGCAGATGAAAACCGTTGTCGATTGTTTCAGAGACACCATTTTCAACTGGTGTGAGGTAGTATTGGCCAATGTAAAAGGCCAATTGACCAGGGCAAAGAACTCAAAGTTGAAAAACTTTGGGTATGGAGCTATCTTGGTCACGTTTTCTCTGGAGAGAATTCCCTCACTTGCCCCACAGCTTATTTCAGTTGATCATGGTAGAGTCAAAGAGCCTCAGATGGTTTGATGGGTTGCATTGATGGCCCGTCACAGTGAGGGAGGTGAAATTGTTCGTTTCACCCCAGCGTATTTCCATTGGTTGGAGAATCAAATCTTTGCTATAGAATATTTTCCATATGTCGGGATAGACTTTCGTGGTGACTAAGAGATGTCCCTTCCTCCGAGAGAACAGTGGGATGACTTAGGTAAAAATAATTTTGAAATGTTTTAAATACTAATTTTTATTTTTATTTTGTTTAAATCGTCCAATACTGATGACCAAAAATTTCAAAATGCAGATGTTGGTCCACGTAGGCTAGCCACACTCTGCCACTTCGATAGGAAGCAAAGAGAGCCCATCGCACCACCACAGAATCAGGCGGCTGAGATTCTAATTGACTTGGAACACAACCTAGAGAGGTTGACTTTGGATATCCTGGAGACTTTGATAGACAATGTCCCTCTCTGTCTCCAGAGACATGTTATCGGTCTTCCTGGTTAGTTCAGGAGATTCCTGAACTGAGTAGCACGAGCTATTGTATACTATCATGATCATCACCACAGATAGTGGATGATTATGCAGACTATGACATTTTGCATCACTATTTTTACCGATTATAAGGTGTTTTAAACCTATAATCGAGGACGATGTAATATTTTTTGAAAACATTACTCTATTTTATGATATTACTACTATTTCCGGCTATCTATCCAACATGTTTATTGAATGTTGTGTTGATTTACTGCTTTAATGTTGCAAATGTCTGTTTATAACACTAGTAGCTAATGCATCAACCAATGTGTTTAAATTTCTCGGAATGTGTTGATATTCAATGTAATCAAACTCTCATTCCAAGAGACGTACCTTCAAAAATAATCTCAATAATACTGCATTTTTAATTTCGTATACTCGATTTAAATGTAATACAATGAGTTCAGAATCTAACCCAACGATCAAACATTGAATTCCAAATGAAATGGATTCAGATAATAACTCAATCACTGCGCTATATTCTGCAATATTATTTGTTGTTTGACCTAGGCTTCCCCATGCATAGATATTATCTCATCAGTGGGTGAATAAATAACCCAGGTTGCGGAAGAAATGTTCCGTGTAGTACAACAAGCACCATCAACAAAACCAATATACGTTTGAAGGGATGTCGACATTTGCAATATCAAGAGTAATCCAGATAAGCAGGGTGTAATGTTCCTAATTAGCCCAAGCTAATTGGAGCATTTAATTTTGTCTTAATTTTATGTACTAATGAATAAAATGGAAAGGAGGACATGAAAAACTCCTAAACTCAAGAATAAATCAGTGCCTATGTGAAAAGAGGCATATTTGAGCTACTTGAATAAAACTTGCAGATGTGAAAGGGTCAAGACCACCAAAGGAGATCCTATTTGACCAAGTCAACCAGCGCTGTCTAGGTTCATTGAACCTCCTTGATGGACTGCGCTATTCTAGAAGGGGTTTCCAAGTGTGAAAGGGGCCAAAGAGATGAAGTGGTTTAGGGTTTGCCAAGAGACCCTAATGTTATAAAAAGGAGGAGAAGGCACATGAAGTGGTTGTTGATGATTTTAGAAGTTGCTTGAGCAACTCGAGTTCTCTTGCCTGGTTAGCCAAAGAGAAGAGGGTCTCCTATTTAGGAATCCTCTCTCCTTCCATGGAGTAGCTCTTTGGAGGATGATGTGCTGCATTTCTCCACTATCTGGAATTTTGGCCAAGCTACATCTCCATTAGCAGCGCTGGTCCTGTTGAGGGTTTTGTCGCTGCTGTGAAGTTGCAGCAAGTGGTGACTCAGATCTGCAAGGATCTAGATGTTTTGAGGGATTTCTCTTAGGGAGGGTGTCTTGTGACCACCCGGAAGAGGATCTCTGTTGTATTTCTATTTCAGATCTATATATTTCATCTATTGTAACATTCAACTCAAGCTACAGTGTTGTTTCTCTAGTGAACTACGTTATTTTATGGACTGTTTTTACTGCTAGTTGTATTTCTTTCATTGTACTTTATTTCTGATGATTGAGGCTTGCATCTCATATTGAATATTCATCTTGTAGCTTGCTGATATCTATTGTATAGATATGATATACTGTAATAATAATCATCTTCAGCAATTTCTGGAAGTTTCTTGCAATTTCATGTATTAAAAGTCAGATCTACATCTTCTTGTGCAATATTTTGTGAAAACCCCAAAGGGGACTTGTAGAAGAGGCTGAGTAGTCTCCAGATCTGGTATGGATCTGATGCTACAGCCATAGATCTGCCATAGATCTGAGCTCCATCATTTATCTGCTGAAGCACATTTAGAGGGACGCATTCCATTCCTTTTTGCAATTTTATAAATGCCGGAGATGTCATTTTAATGGAATTCTGCACTATTATTTCATGTGATTTGCTGTATGTTAATGAGAGAATATTTTATAATTCTGATCTGATGTTATAAGGCTGAATTATGCACCTTATTTATGGTCTCCAATGATTACTGGGAAAAACTGCGCAATTCTGGTTGCTGGGTTTCCTTGTTGCAGCAACTCTTCTCATTAGTTGATTTTTAGCTAGTCAACTTCGTGGGAGATCTATTTAAGTGTCTTAAACTCATTTTTTTTTCCTAAAATTCATCTCATAAGTCCCACATAGCCTAATCTAGGGGAAACAAGCCCTGACCTGTGTTATTCTTGCACCCATTTTCTTATACAGTGTTCTCACTGAGCCTCTTGCTGAATTTCTTGAAGCAAAAATCTCCCACTCCTTCCTTGTTTGGTTTTTGCTCCTCTTCTGGATCCCTACTTTATATGTGAATATATAAGAATACCAAGGGCTGAAAAATCCATTTCGAGTGTTTTATTTCCACCCTTGTTGTGTTGCACCTATTTCTATAGACAGAGTCTGAAACGGGCCAGGTAGCCTCTGGATCTAACCCTCTCTTTAGAGGTGACACATCCAGTAAAAGCCCCTTCAGTCTATCTCTGGTTTAGAATTGCTGGTGTGTTTCCATATTTCTATGATTCCATAGAGGAATATCTTAATATATTCCCTACTGAGCTTATTTTTCCCCATTTGGAACATTACACAGGGGTAAAAAACAAATTTAACTTAGGCACACTTTTCTAATCTAAGGCTATGAAAAGAAAAAAAATAAAAATAAGATATTCACACAAGATTTAAGAATAATATCTCTTCAGATAAAGCCCATTTCTAGGTTTTTCTAAAGATACTCTGTCATAATCAGTTTATTCATAGGCTCCTTTTGCAAGCACATGCTTGACAATATAAGGACCGTGCCACATGGGTTCAAATTTCCCAGCTCCTAGTTTATCATTAGCTTGGTCATATACCAATATTAGGTCACCCTCTGAAAAAGTACGAGGTGAAACACTCCTATCATACTGAGCTTTGATTTGTTTTTTATGAGCCTCGGTAGCTAATGCAGCAGAGCACCGAGTCTCATCTAATTGAGCTAAGTATAAAAAGCTTTTTTCCTCCTCAGAGGTAGCTGGTAGTAATTCTATGGCTAATTTGAGTGACGGTATTTCAAATTCAATCGGTAACACAACTTCTTAATCGTAAACCAGCTAAAAAGGAGTGAAACCTATTGCGGTTTTTGTTGAAGTTTGGTATGCCCAAAGTGCTGAGAAAAGCATAGTATTCCAATTCGATTTGTGAATTCTGATTATCCGTTTGATCATGGTGGTTAAAGCCTTATTTAAAGCTTCAACCTGACCATTAGCCTGCGAGTAATATGGAGTAGAACTATCGTGGCGCAGGCCAAGTTGATCAGTCAGTTTGGTCATCATAATGTTTCTAAAATGGCTCCCATGATCAGTAATGATATCTCAGGGTACACCAAATCAAGAAATCACGTGATTGAAAACAAAAGTAGCTGCAGTTTTGTCATCTGCTACAAATGTAGGCATCGCCTCAGCCCATTTGGTAAAATAATCTACTGCAAGAATAATATACCCATGCCCCCCGGCTGAGTGAGGGTTACATGTAATGAAATCAATGCCCCATTTTACAAAAGGACTGAAAAAAATTATTGGGTGAAGAGGAGCAAGTGGTGCACGCATTTTACGATCAAATATCTGACAATTATGGCATTTTCGGACTGCTAGAATAAAAAATTTGAATAATGAAGGCCAAAAATAACCAACACGCAATATATTTTGGGCTGTGGCATACCCAAACATATGACTGCCACATGCTCCAGAGTGACAATCATTTAAAACTTTTTCAGCCTCTTCATGAGTAAGACATCGGCGAAAAATAGAGTCCGCACCTCGACGATAAAGAGTGTCACCAACAATATGATATTGCTGGGATTGGAAATGGATTTTTCGTCTATGTGAATGTGAGAGTTCTGGTCGAAAATTTTGGGTTTGGAGATAGATGATGATATCTCCATACCATGGATCAATATTACTGATAAGAAACAAAGATTCATCGGCGATCAGATGTTCTACCACAGTTTCTGTCTCAGTATTTGGGAAGTCATACATCGGTTCGGTGAACACTAGTGATTTCTTTGATTTAAATTTTTCAAATTCCAAATCAAACTCTTGAAGGATTACTATCCATTTAGAGTATTTTCCCCCTAGTAATTTTCTGGTCAAAATATACATCATAGGGTTACAATCAGAAATCACTATTGTTTTTCGTAACAGTATGTAATGAAAAAATATTTGAATAGCTTGAACAGCTGCCAAGGCCAATTTCCCCACATGTGCGTATTTGATTTCAGTTAGATTCAAATTGCGACTGAGATAATAAATCACATGTTCATTATGAAATTCATCTTCCTGAACTAATACCATTCCAATCGTGGAATTAGAGGCTGCTAAGTATAAAAAGTAATCTAGGTTGTAATTGGGTGTATGCAATAACGGTGCATGGGTCAATGCATGTTCAAGAGCATCAAAATATTTATCAGCGATCTCATCCCAAATGAAAAGAATATTTTGTTTCAACAACCTTGTGAAACCTTTGGTTAACTCGGCATAGTTAGGAATGAACCTATGCAAAAAGTTTTCTTTCCCTTGCAAACTTTGGAGTTGGCGAAGTGTGGAAGGAGGAGGTAAATTGATAATAGCCTCAATCTTTGAAGGATCTGTTAGCGACCTATAAATATAGGATTCATAATTTTGACTTGACTGATGGTGATCGTGTAAATATGTACATACTTTGCCTTCTGCAAGTTGTATTTCAAAAAAAAAAAAAAAATCAAAAAGAGGGTAAAAAGTCCTAAAAGAACAATCAAAGGACTTAGAAAAAATAATAGACCCCAAAAGAAAAAAATGAATAAAACATGAAAGTGTGCAAGCCTAAATGCCACTACTTTTTACTTTTTGCAGTTGATTATGGCAGAGTATTAATAAATGCCATAATCCATGATGAGTTGAACTATTTAATCTTGACTTATCATGTTTCAATTTACTTGTTTTAGATAGAGAATGAAGAATTGTCATACAATTTTATCATGACAATTCAGTAGTTAGGTAGAGAATATGTGAATCCAACAGTTTAATCTGGATTCATGGATGAAATAAGTGTAGAATTAGATAGTTTTATTTCTTTCAGAAAGAATAAATTTTGTAAAGGTTGCTAGCTCAAATGCACCTAATCAAAATGGAAGAAAAAATGTTAGCAGTTAAAATTGGGTAGGTAGAATAAGGTGAGAAGCATCATTGTAAATATTATTCACTAGGGCTGATAATAATGAACTTCCCTTCCCTATAGCCATTTATCATTCTAAACTATCAGTCAGAAAGGCTTAAGGCATTTCCTTGACTTCTGTTGGGACCAGACCCAAGGCTCTATGGCTGACTAGTTGAAAATGTTAAGTTGTTATATTAATCCCAAAAATCACATCATTTTCCATTCATGCACTCATTTCCATGAAAAATCATAAGTAAAAAACCTCATTTTACTTAATGATGCTCTAATCCCCATTTGATTAATTTCCCACATTTAATGAAAGCATAAAACCCTCAAAATGACATTTTATCCTAAATTGAAATGATGAAGTTATTATGATGTAAACTTGTCTTTAAACTTCATTTTTCTTAGTTATATTAATGTGTTTTGAGTATACATTTTCACCTTGTCATATTAACACCTAACATATTTTATTAACTCTATTAATTATCCTAGTCCTATTAATATAGTTCCCTTTTATCTAATATCCCAAAAACCCATTTAATATATACTTTGGTGTCAAAGATATTAAGCACATGTTGAAAAAACATCCCAAAGTTATCCCTTTGAAACAAAACTACCCATTAAAAATATTTCCCCTCTCACCTATAGTTTTAGACCTTTGAAAAATCTGAAACTATATAATAAAAATACACAAAAAAAGCATTGAACATGTTTCATATGTGTTTAAAAGAAAAAATATAAATTCCCGAAGTTTAATTTAAACCAAACTTCGCAAAAACCCATCCCCCTGTTTAAAACATCCCCTTCCCCGATTACCCTTAACCCCAAGGTTAAAACCTTAATCTTTTCTAATTTCCCGATAAATATTCATCTACCACAGTGGTAACCTTGGTTTAAACCATTTTTAAACCCCTCCCCCTCCACTTTATTCCATGTATAAAGCCTTTTTATATATAACTCTTGAAAACCCCTCATCGTCTTCAGATTTAATTTCGACCATCCGATCTCCTCATCCCATTGATCCAACGGTTCTCATTGAACGCGATGAATAATCCTCAGCCCCTTATCTCTCCCCCATCGCACTGATTATTAGCTGTCCTATCTTCAAGCATCCCTAATCTAACGGTCCACATTTAACCCGATAACATACACCCCTGTCCCCACCACTCCTCATCGGGTTAAACTTCAACCGTAGATCTTCACTCAGCAGATCTACGGCTAATATCTAAAGCCCCGACCCCACTGCATTTACCCCGCAGCTCTCAAACAAATCCTGACTGTTCACTCCACTCCGCCACATTCGACGGCGCACGTCTCATTTCACATTTTCAAAGTGATCGACCAAAGTTCCCAAAAAAATTTGCGAAAAAGTTGTTTTGAGAAACCGCCGCCCGCTATGTGTCCAAATTATATTGGATCACATTGCTCAAGCTTAAAACCACTTACTGCTCAAAATAAATGTGAAAACCATTACTGTTTTTCCTTTCAAATAAAAAACCGCTCCCGCCATGTCATTTTTCATATCTTTGCGCCCTATCCCTCTGAGAATCAAATGCAGACACCATTGAAAAGATGAATTTGAACCAAGTTTCCATCCTCAAGTCATTCCTAATCTGAACAGTGACTTCCACCAACTTCTAGTGCCTGATATCAAACCAATGCAACCAGTTTGAAGACTGGTACCACCTGCCATCCTGTTTGACTGCAACAATACCTGGTCAAAGGTATTTATTAGTAATTCAAACCTACCAAATTCATATTTCTAAAGAAAATCGAATTAATTGAAATTAAAAAGCCAAAAAATACTCATCTGAGAGTACTTAAACTTTAAATAAATAGGGGAAACCCTGTCAATTTTTTTTCAAAATTGGCCACTTCCCAATTAAGGATTTTAAACCATCTGAAAGATATTCCTATGGTTAAAATACCTTAGAATTGCTGAATAAATCTTTGAAAACCCCTTTCTCACCTTCTACACTGTACAAATATGATTTTTCCTCATAAACCCTCGGATAGATTCCGATTTTCTTTCCCAAATCTTCTTAATTAACCCTCTGCTTCCATAAAAAATCAGAACAAACAGTTTAATCTTTTTTAGTTTCTTCAAAAATGACTAAAAAGTAGCTAATTCCTAAAACTAGAGGTCCTAAACCTCAAAAGCCTGCCTCCAGCAAGCTTCCAAATCCCAAACCTACCAAAATAGATAAACCAACTCTCGTTTTAACTGCTGATTCTATTGAAGTGGTTAGACCTTTACAGCCTCCCATCACCACTGAAGAAAGCAATCCTCTGATTGAATTAGATTATAGAATTGCCGATGCTACTCTTGAATTTGATCTCTTGGAAGTGCATAACTGGTGTCAGGAGAAATTTGAAAAGAAAGTGGCCAATGACATACCTGTATGGGATTCCAATTTGCCGAAGTATGTGGTTCCCATCACCCATCCTACTCAGGATTTCATTAGGTTGTGTCAGATGCATTATATTCCTATCAAAGGTGCATGGTTAACAAAGAGAGTGAGGTATTATTTTACATAACTGCTAAATCAATCAATGACATGCTCCAACTAAGCCATGATCCATGAGCAGTGTCATTATCAATTGAAGACTTGACCCAGATGTATTTGGACCTACATTTTCCTAGGAAGTTTGAGATCCTTCAAAAATTCACGCCCAATCATGTCAATCTTCCCAAGGTTAATCCTCTTTATGATACCTTTGATTTTCTTGAAGGTTCCAGACAGGTCATTTCCATGCTATCATTTATTTTAGGTTATGTTAATGATGAATTCACATATGCCTCCATCTTAGGCTTCCTCTACACTTTGTCTCCTGGACAGCAACCAGAGTTGGTCTTTGATTTTGCCAAATTTGTTGCTGACAATATTCATTATTAGCTAATACAATTACCTGATGAAGGAGTGTTCAGATATAATTCATATCTATTACATCTCTTCTTGTTCTCTCAAGCAGATAATTTTCCCTTTGCATTACAGAAGATGGATATGGAAGGAAAACCACTTTCAGTAATATTGTGGACCTCTCTTCTGAGAAAGAATAGCAGTGAATACAATTATAGTGATTTCAATGACCTATTTATCAGACCTGCTATCAGTTTGTTGGATAAAGAAGAACCACCAAGAATAAATGAAGATATAAAATGAATTTTACAGTTGTCTGAAAATTGTAAAGTGGGTGATTAGTATTTATACAAAATTCACACTGAGATTAGAATATATGGTGCAATATTGGCCCCATAAAAATTTCCAAATTTTCTGACCACTAGGATCTTTTCTCTGGAATACATAAGGTAGATTTTGAATGCAGATGCAGTAAACTTCATAGCATCCAAAAAGAAGGCACAATTCAAATTGAAAAGTCAAATTGGCTCTTTTATAGTTAACAACAGAGATGCCTTAAAGGAAGTATCCAACAAATTATCAACATTCAAGTTTCAAGAAATCTTTTACTGGAACTATGACCCTCAGGGTATTCTGAGTAGTCGTAGGGTCAAATGAAAATTGCTCCCATTCCTTCATGAATCTAAGTCATTAATTGAAAAATATGCTAATCAATTGGAATGGGTTGCCAATACTTTAATTGATGATGATTAGGAAAAGCAGACAGATAATTTGAACAGTACATAGGTGGTTACAGCTAACCAACCAGCAGAGGTATCCAAAAAAAGACCAAGGAAAGAAGAAGGATATTTGGCCGAAACAATCATTGAAAACAAATTCAAAACAATATACAACAAAAATGCCAAAATGACTACTTTAGAAAAAGAAGGAGTCATAGATGTGGATGACACTAATGAGCAGCAGACAGATGATGAAGCCACCATCATTGTTAATGAAACACTCAGAGAAATTCAAAATGAACAGGTACAAGCACAGGGTAAAGGCAAAGAGATGGTTTAAATGGAAATGGATACAAAAGCTCCCTCTTCTTCTAAAACAATTGAAGAAACTGATTCTAATATTCAGAAGAGGTTCAAGCTAATCAGGGAGAAGAATGGAGAAATAAAAAATGAAGTTTATTCTAAAATTCTAAAAGAAAAACCAGGAGATAAGGATAGATTAGTAACAATATTTGATTATTCAACCAACAAAATAATCATGTCCTTTCTTCAACCAGCGGTAGCACATCCAAAATCAGCCTCAGACTATAGAAAGACAGAATTTGCAGTAAATGCTGATACTATTCACGAGCTAGATCAGATAGAATTCCATAGGAGTGCATCAGAAATTTTATATTAAAAAGTAGTAAGCAAAACAATGAGTGATACTATGCTCCAAAAGACTGTATCCAACCTACAAAATCGAATGAAATTGGATAAGGCATCATTACATGCCAAGGATTTAAGGATAAAATCCTTAGAAGATTTGATAATTGAAATAGGAGCAGATCCTTCTAACACTGAAGTTGCTAGAAAATTAATAAGGCAGAAGAATGATGATATTGCAGCCTTAAGAAAACAACTTAAATTTCCACAGAGTGAGCACCCTCAGGCAAAAGAAGTGCTTCAGGAAAAGACAGAGAAAGAAGAAACTATGCAACTTGTTTTGAAAATGACAGCCCAGATAAAGGAGATGGAAAACCAAATAGAAGCTCTAATGCTAGAAAATGAAAATTTGAAGAAATCTTAGCAATTTCCCATTCCTACAGTTATCCCAACTGTAAGCACAACTATTCCCTCAACATTGGCAGAACATTTGGCACCGAAAGGAGTATTGGAAATTGCAGTGTCAATTACTTCTAAAGACATCTCTGCCACTTCTTCATCAACATCACAGGTAAATACAACAGGGGAAACAACTATCATAGTCAAAGATATGGAATACATGTCCATAAAAGATAAAGAGATAATCAGTTTAAAAGGAACCATCAGAAATCTGGAAACATCCAACAGAGATGCCTTAATCACTTCCAAAGGACATGAGCAAAGGGCCAACAGATTGCAGGAACAGGTAAAGATTCTTCAACAGCAGGTAAATCTCACTGAGCAGGTGTCCTATATTAAGAATTATCTTTGGAATAACATCATTCAGGTCATACATTTTCAATGGCCCTCAATCCAAATAATTTATAAACAAAAGAGTTACTTAAAGCAGCACAGATAGAAATACAGAAGACCAAAGAAGAACTCGCTGATAAGCCTGCTCAAGCCTTAAAACTTATCACATTTCTGAATAGTAAACACAGAGAAGAACTTGAGCAACTAAAAATTCAGGACATAACTGAAAGTATATTACAAATAAAAAAGGTCCTGAATAAGAGAAACATGATGAATAATTTGGAGGACAGGTGCAAAGATATAAACTTGGCTATCACAAGATTTGAGGCCAAATACACAATACTGTCACAAGAAAGCTTACCAGATATTCATGCATTGAATGAAAATTTAATGCCACAAAAATATTATCGGATAACAAAATCAGGGCATATGCCAAAGAGTAGGTCAAAAAACATTTACTTGAAGGGTCTCCTACTAGTAAAGTCATTTTAGAATATTTTGAAAACTTGTTCTTTTTGCAAAATGAGATTAAACATATTTTCGTGGTTAAGCCCAATTTTGCAAAGTATATAGAGGCAAATGAAAGTTACAGGAAGCTAAAAAGCATGAAAATTCCCAACGCAGAGCAATGGCAAGAATTCACTGATTTACTATGAAAGTTTGCAGTCAAAGTATACCAAGATGAAAAATCAGTGGTCAAAGTGTATCAGTAAAAACAAGATGTTACTACTAGTTATTTTTAATTCATAGCAGTAAATAATGAAAGAAAGAAGATTAAAAGAGTGTCAGAGCAGAACGTGAAAGAGGAGGAGTACACTACAAGTCATCTTCCACAAGATAATACCCCAAGTTCCAGCAATACTTCTAGCTAAACATAAAATCAGTTTGAATAGATAAATTGTTCTATTTTTTCTTGTAAAAGAGGACAGCTTGCCCATCTATTTTGCAACTATCCCTCTTCTTATGTAATATTTCCTATTTTTTCTTGAGATATTCTCTCAAACTTTTGAGATATTTTTTAAGCAATTTATTTGTATAAATACTTCATATTTTTAAGTATTTGGTGTGGAATAAAATTATCAAGACTACTATAGACTTTTTGGCAGAGTTTTGACTGAAACCATCAAACATCATAATAATAACAAGTGCAGATATACGTCGAATTGATATTGTATCTTCCAATTTTCATTTTTTATTTCTTTAAGTTTCATTTATACATATTGTGTTATTTTCAATCTTAAATGAATAACTAGGAAAGGTATTACAGAATCAGTGTAAAAATCTCTCTGTTCTTACTAGTTTTCATGTTTATGTTTTCTGCTGATTTCCAGACTTTAGAATTCTTAATTTCTCTTTAGTCTCGTTTGACCTCAATTTCCCTCTTCCTTTTCTGTGATCTAAGGATTCTTAATTGCCCTTAGTCCAGATCATACCATTTCATCAAAATAGCCTTTTTAAACCCTCTGAAGATCATCTATCTTGCCCTTAGTATATTTTCTCTTTTGACCTTATTTTTCTAGTCTTTTTTGCTATAAATTTGACTCCATTACCCAATGGTTAGGTAGATATTTCTATGGTTTCCCTTGTAGTCCTTTAGTCCTGCCAACATTCAAAAAATCAAACCAAATTGTCCACTCATAGCTAGCCTAAAATCCATTACAAAACAAAGTTAAATCTTAAGGAGAGATCCCTCTCCGGAACTCAAGAAGGCTAGATCCTGAATTCTAAAAGAGGTTCTTGGTTACCCCTAGTTTTCTTTAACTATAAACCAAAATCCCACGACCTAAGAATTACTAGGGTGATAACAGGATCGACATGAATGCCTTTCTTCGAAATGATAAATCCTAGTAATCGACCAGATTGTACACAAAAAACAAATTTGTGCAGATTCAGGCGAATCTTATAATACCTACATCTCATAAAAATTGCTCGCAAATGAATTGGATGATATTCTCTGTGTAAAGAATGAGTAGTTAGATCATCGAGATAAGGTTGCACAATGTGTTTAATGTCATGAAAAGCATAGGACATAGCCCTTTGAAAAGTTGCTCCAACATTCTTAAGTCCAAATGGTAATTTACGGTAAGCGAAAGTTCCCCATGGAAAAATAAATGCTATCTTTGGTTGATCAGCAGGGAGTATGTTTATTTGATTATAATTGGAAAATCCATCCATAAAGGAAAACATCTCGATTCCGGTACAATCGTCAGTTATTTGATCGATATAAGGGGTTGGATAATTGTCTTTTGGACAAGCTCGATTTATATCCCTATAATCGATACATACTCTGATTGTTCCTTGTTTTTTATTGACAGGAAAAATATTAGATACCAAATCTGTAAGAGGGATCGGATAAATAAATCCTGCTCAAAGTAATTTTTCAACTTCAGATTTGATTGCAGTAGCTTTTCGTGGATTTATCTGATGTAATTTTTGTCTGATAGGTTTAGCATCCGAGTATGTTTTGATTTCATGAACAAAATTTTTAGGATCGATTCCTGGCATTTCTTCATAAGACCAGGAAAAAACGTCGCGAAATTCTTGAAATAAGGCTTTGTATATATCAATTTCATCTTTGGTGCAAGAAGCGCCTATATGAATGTTTTCAACAATTCCTGGTTTTACTGATATGTCAATAGGAATCATTGAAGAGATATTCCCTAAATTTACTTAAGAATCTGAATTTGTGGTCGATATCGGATTCTGCGGTTCCTTGACATAATCAGTGGTGAAAATAGATGAAAAATTATCTTCAAATCTATCAAGCTTAGGTAAAAATGATGACCTATGATGAAGATCATCCCATGGTAAATCACCTATTGACAAAAATTCACGAATATTTTTGTCAAAATAAAACACTTCTTGAAAAGAATCCGGAATTGATGTTATAGCTAAGTTTGAAGGTGAAAATGATTCTTCATTGACCACATTCATAGGGTTAGAAACAGTTGATGGTGGATTAGAAAATGACTGTACTGCTTGATATGATAATTCAAATGGACTCAAAGGCATCATGCCATCAAACGAATCCAGTTCTGATTCTAAAGGAACTATCCAAGCGTCGTCAAATGGAATAGTGCTTGATGTAATCATATTGATATTAGCTATAGTTCGTGGTATGTTAGGTGGAGGCAAGGAAAAAGTTACCAACAAAGCGGAATCTTTAATCAAGCCTACTCCTACATCCTTATAAGGAATAGTTGTTTTTCCAACATGTTGAATACTATCCGTAGAAGCTGGATTGGACAAATAATACGAGAGCTGATCGACTTTCACAATATTTCCTTGATGAGGAAACATGATTATCCAAAAGACGGAAGACACTACAGCAGTCATAGCATAAGACCGATTTCGACCCAGGATAAGGTTGTAATGTAGAGGAGCATCAACTACTTCTACATCTAGATTAATAGTTTTTCCTTTTATCTCTATAGGTAGATCCTGTAAAATACCGTAGGGATGGAATCCTCTTCCATCAAAAGCTTTAAGGATGGTCAAAGATTGGTTAAGTGTTGGAGAACCAAGAAATTTCCAACAACTCAATGGCATGATACATGTAGATGCCCCTTCATCAGTCACAGTACAAAAGCAACGTGTGTTTTTTACTAACACTAGAATCTGGAAAGCCATTTGATGGGGTAGGCAAGGTGTAAAATTTTCTAAATCAAAGATCATAAGGTTCAAATCCTACAGATATACGTCTCCTAAAACTGACAATAGTAACTTTCTCTGTGCTAGACATGATTTCAACACTTCCAAAGCCGACATTTCCGAAGGGGAAATTTCCAAGTCTTCGACAATGTTGTAATTCTGAGCACCTCTCGCATGTGGATTGAAATTTGTTTTACGAAGTACACCTTTAGGAGGTGGTTTGATTACTAAGTCAGGGTTCGGTTTCTCGATGTGAAGTGGACCAGAAACCAAAGTAGATGCAACTGGTGTAGAATTATAATTTTCTGCTTCTTTAGCAGTAACGGGATTTTTACTACCGTAATCTTGTGATTGAGTTGCAACCATCAAAATATCTTATAATGGAGTAGAAGAAGATCCAATAATTTTACTATCTTGAATTGGAAAGGGATCCTTCAAGACAGCAGGAGTGGGTGAACCTTTGACGAACTTAGAAACTTCTTCCCTATGTGGACATTCTTTGGTGAAATGATCCTCGTCACAGATAAGACAAGGATAACGAGGTTTCCGTTTGTCATCAGTTGATTCACTTCTATCAGTTTTTTCTTTAGGAGATGGGGTATGTTTATTATTTTTCTTCCCTTTCTTCTTTTTTCCTATTTTCGACTTAGTAGATGAATCTACAATGTGAATATCGACAGTAGCTTCTAAGGAATATTCTCCTTTTGGTGAATGGGGTAAAGTTATTGTAGGAGAAGTAACCTTTGAAGATTTCTTCTTGTTTTTAATTGTAGCAACTAAATTGATTACACCATCAGTGGCATAATACCCTAAAGGAGTTGCAGTTAACTGACCAGGTCGTGGTAAATCGGGGATTTTTTCATATAGAGTACCTAACTGGGTATATACCAAGTCTAGATATTGAGCTTGAGAAATAACTTCTTCTTCCGTAACAATACCTGCTTTAGACACATCTTCAGTGATTTTTGGTAGTAATGATTTAGCAAACCATTCTGCCAATATTTGATTCGGAATAAAAACTTTTACCAAACGTCTTCTACGTCTCCATTCATGAATATGATCTGATATATATGTGGACGAAGATTGTTTTAGCGAAATTAATAATTCCGTGCCATTGTCGTATCTGACTGGCAGCTGAAAATGAGTTAATAAGGCATTTTCTAAGGCATTAAAGTTGTTAAACGATCCTCATGGTAGTTCAATGTACCACTTAGCAGCTAATCCTATTAACATTCTCGAAAAAAGTCTAAGTCTAATAGAATCACCAATTAAAGAGTTAGATGCGCACCAAAGGTGGTAAGTCATAACATGGTTGGAAGGATCCTTGTTTGGTCTCAATCTAGCCTCCTAAACTGAGCTCATTTAATTGTCAACCAGGATTTGTAAACTGCTGAAGTGAAGTGTACCATATGTACCTAGGTACTTGTTTCCTAATGCGTTGTGTGTAGTGTTTTGTGATGTTTTTGGTCTTTTGTGATGATTTATGATGTTTTTGGTCTTTTGGTGGTTTTATGTTCACAAGAAAGATGACTAGAAAGCTGATGGAAGGAAGCTAATGATTAGAAACAAAGTGAGACCTAATTGATTGATGACAAATGACAAATGCAATTGCAAACACTGAAGTAGAATCAAATCTAAACTATGACTAAGCAAAAACAGAGCTTGATAATGACTTCTAAGGAAATGATTAAAAACTTGTCAAATTCTTTCATCAAAGGCATTTGAGAGAGAGCTTGAACCATGGTCAACTAAGCATGCAAATATTCCTAACTAAACAATTTAAACAACTAATTTATAATGATGCAACGTCTTGTCCTTGATTAAATATTTGTTGAAGTATGTTTGGAGTAAAACATTGATATCATCATAAGATTTTCTATTCTAGAACTAGTTTTCTAACTCTATTCTGCAATTCAATTGAATGTCACAAAACCTTACTCAAGAGTTATTGATTTCTTTTCAAAGTAGTCTTTTGAGAGAGGGCTCTGTTCATGGAATGATAAGGAAATTGTAGAGGTACTTCAGGCCTAAAAATGATGTTGTCTTTTGTTCTTATGGTAATGAATCAATTATGGATTTTAGAACAAGAAGATGTTTGTGAATAATGAAGGCTGTTTTGTTAATCTTAAAAACTGAAGCAATCTAATATGTGGTGAATGACAGTATGAATATGGAATGCAATGCAATGAGTTAATTTAAGAATGAACTTAAGATGCCACTAATCTAAACCAATGCTAAACTATAAGTCATCATCAAACTCAAAGCAAAGTAACTGAACATGAGTTAAGCACAATTAAACTCCGGAGCATTCTAACTAAGCTACCATGCATTATTCTATGGATTATACAGTCTTTTTGTCCATCATTATTGATATTTTGGAAGAGTTCCTTCTTTTGGAAGAGATTTTAGAACAATTCTGACTGTGTAATTGAGTGCAAATGCAAGCAAAAAGACTGAAAGCAATGAAAAACTAAGATATCATTGCCATCTCCTACTCGTCATTAAGATATTTTGGGCAAGTGTTTAAGAGCAAGAACAACGATGGTACTTAGTGCAAACACACAACTAAAACATTCATTATCACGGTTATGCCTTGGACTCCTTAAGGATTTCTTGAAAGAGTTTCTTCTTGTGGAAGAGTGATTAGAACAAGTGTAACTGTGATAGTGAACAACAAAAATTACAACTAAATCCTACAATACTATAGCCATTTCCCATTCATCATTATAATCTTTTGGAAGAGCTTCTTCTTGTGGAAGAGTTAGAATGAGTACAACTACAGTAGCTAATTAAAACAACTACTAATTCAAATTAAAAAACGTAAAGGAAGCTAGAATACTTATCTAATTTACGCAAATAAATCCGTGCAAGAGGCAGGGGCCCTCTACCACCTGACGGAATTCAACTCCAAATTAAATCAACGCTTTCAAAACAACACTGTCTGCTTCATTAAAGATGAAATAAATTGAACATAGCACTCCGCGTCTTCAGAAATGTAGCACAGAATCTAAGAAAAATCTAGAACAAAATCTAGCATAAAATCTAGCCTAGCTCTCGGTTTCCCAAGTGTTTATATAACAAATGTAAATAACAAGATTTGCAACAATTCAGGAACACTGTCTTTCCTTGGAATCTGTAGGACTCTTTAGAGTAGGTTGCATGCGAAAGGAAAAAGACATACAAATTTGAGACAATCCTAATAAAGTCTACATTCTGTCATGTTCCCTCGTTCCAAGCCGTGCAATTCGTTTCTTCTCATGACAACGCGACCGCCTTGACATGACGTGGATTATACATATGCGGTTTTTCTTGAGAGGCCACAGGAACATACTCCAGCATGAAAACCTTCTACTTGAGAATGCTTCCGATTCAACTCTGGAATCATCACATTCTACTTGGCTAATTCAGATCAAAATGCTTTAATGAAAAAATCCACAAAACTTAACAAGTCGATCATATAGAAATCATTCTAAAGTAAAATTTACTTCTGTTAGTACAATTACGGTGGGTCTAGGATAGCAATGGCCAAGGAAAATGAGGTAAAATGGAATGAAAGAAAGCAATTTTGAGGCTCCAACAATCCTCTCCTAATTTTCCTTCAAATTTTGGAATGTCACTGGGCAACTTATGAGGCATTGGTGGCCAATACGGATGATAGTATATGGGATCATTCGTAAGGTGAGACAAATCCGGTAAATCCAAAGTTGCTATGAATGGAAATCGATGGGTAGGGTCTTGTGGATAACCTTGTGAAGCTAAACTAGTCCAAGGAGGAGGATATCCAGGATAACCTGGAATAGGATGTGCATTTGGAATCATATTACCTCCTGGATAACTAGGAATAACTGGACCATCTTTAGTTAGTAAATTGTTTGATATGTATATCAGGATATATGGATTGTTGTGGAGTAGAAAATATTTGGATTTTGTGGAACAGTCCATATTGAGATGCGACACACGATATTGTTGATAAGTAAATTTATGTTGACTGTTCTCATGTACTTGTACCGGTTGTCTATGAGTGAGTATCTGAATAGTAGTTTGGATTGTCGGTCCGGACTACGGAATAGAAAGCTGAGGTACGTGAAGAAGATATGCATGTTTGAGGGACGAGATGATGTTGTAGCTTGTAGACCTTGCGGAGATAGGTGTGATGGAGTTGAACAAGTTTGAACAGGCGATTGTGGTGGAGTCGTAGGTACTCGGACTAGGTTCTTTGAGAGCAGGACCGAGGAAGGCTTAGGGACTGAGTTTGTTGGGGTTGAATATAACAAAAGAGTTGTCTTCAACGCTTGATAATTTCGTACTTTCATATTTGGTTGTAAATTGTAATGTTCCAAAATTTCAGCCTCAAAGCTAAATGGAACATTAGAGTTAGCTGCAGCTTTAGCTGGTGAATAAATGGGTAGAAAAGCCCATAAGTCTCCTAAGGAGGATAAAAACACTCAAAATGTGAAAGGGGACACTCTTTCTAGCCTAATAAAACACCTCCGAGTATGAACAGGGATAAAATCAAGCTGCTTTGACTAAGTCAACAACGCAATTTTAGTGGAGGAGGAATCCAAGGAGGAATAACACAATTTTGGAGGGAGATGCATCTTGGGATGGAAGTAACCTAATTGAGTGGGGCCAAGGGCAAGAAAAATCATGTATTATATAAGGAAGAGTATGGCCACATTATTCATTATGTTCTAAATTATTATTCTTGTCTGCCAAGAATTGTTGCTGCTTTGCTGCTTAGCAAAGCTGCAGTGTTGTTTAGCACTGGGTGTTCCCGGGTGGGAATCCCACCTCTTTCCTTTGAGGAACCTCATTGGGAGAGTTTGAATTCATCATTCCACATCAGGTTTTTAGGCCAAGCTCCAGCCATCTTCATCGGCACAACTTTTCCGGAGATTGTGCAGTGTTACTGGGTGCAGCAGTGGAAGGGATTGGAATCCCGACTTCTGAGCTAGTTTCTCATTGGAGGAAGATTTCATTCACTTGAGAGATCTGTTTGGAGAGCTCCAGAGCTTATTTTAGATCTGTGGTATGGGGCCATTTCCCATACATTCCCGGGCTTATTTGTTTCTTGAGATACATGGCTAGGCAATGTGTTACATGGTTTGGTGGCTACCATTGTTGGTTTGCCATGGTGGGAGAGGTTAATTTTTCATGGGAGGAAGCCCTTGAGGGATATACATTAGATCAGTCATCATTCAGACTTATATTCTCTTATGCTTCAGTGTTTCAATGATTATTCAGTAATTTTCTGAAGATCACATTTGTATGCAGAGTATTTGACAAGAAACCCTTGTTGGGTTCTCTTGTAATTTGTATGAGGAGACTAGATCTCTGTACTTCAATATTATTCATTAATATATGAGTAGATCTATTCTTCTCCCATGTTTTTATGTTAAGACCCTCTTTAGACTACGCATTCCATTGATGCAACAATTCCGGTAAAATGCAGTTTGGGGGTTTTTAGTCATTTTCAGCTACACTAGTGTGGGAGGTCTGTTTAACCCACCTAGTTCCATTTATTTTTGATCTCCTCTTGTATTTATATGATACATATATGTATCCATGGGATACAAGTTATTATTTCACTGTTTTATTGTATATGTTTCTAGAAATGCGTTTTTCATGCATGATTAATAAGCAGTCCTGAAAAAGGAACATTATAGTGGTATCAGAGCATGATCTCTGGCTCAACCCATGAGATCTAGCTATCAGAGGAAGGAGAGATGGATAGAAGCCAAAAATCTTCAGTATGTGTAGGAAGAAAGGAAGACAAGCTTACAGAGCTTCTTCTAAAATCTATGCAGAGCTTTCAAGGAGAGGTGAAGAAGATGAGATTGGAGATGGGATCTCCAAAGGAGGTTGAATCTAGAGCTAAATCTAGATTTTCACATGGTGAGTGTGAGCACGCAGCTACACTCCATGATGCAAAGTGCAGTCAAGTGCCCAAAGCCATTTTGAGATGGATGGGAGGAGGAAAAATGCCTAAGAGGAGAACTCTTAGTGATTTGTTGCAGGAGTATGAATCTCAAACTGAGAGGTTTAGAGATCATACTGATTTCCAATAGTTTTGTAAGATCCAGGTGGAGAAGAGAAAGCAACAAGATGCAGGTAGATTTATTCTATCTAATTTTGCCGGATTACTTACATGTTCAGCTGGAGCTTGGGTGAAGGAACTAGATTCCTATTTGCAGCTGCACCATATTTTCGAAAATGAAGCCATCAGAGTTGCAGCGCTACATTTCAGAGGTAAGGCTCATGCATGGTGGATTTTTGAGTCTTGTTCTTTAAAAAATGCAAACACTTCCTCTTATGCAAGATTCATAAAAACTTTGATGGGAAGGTTTGGTGAAAATTTTCCTAAGGCACATAAGCAAGAAGAACTTGAGAAAACAAAACCCTTGCATGTGATGAAGGAAACTCCACTTCAGAAAACCATGGGAGAATCAAACATCTTGCATTACACATTGCCAGAAGCAAGACCTCCAGTTCATATTCTTGAACAAGAGGCCATGGGGATCTCCTTTTCATAGGAGGAACCAACTGTTGAGATGTTTCCCATACACATTGAGGGAGATGAGGGAAAAAACGCTGTCACATCTAGAGCACATCCAGTGCCTCATGCAGAGGGAGGAGGAGCACATGCCTCAACAGGAGGGATTCTTGTATCCTTGCAAGAAGTCCCCCAGGATCTCATACATGGAGGTCCAAGCACAATCAGTGAGCAGCATGATTGTGCAGCATTGCAGTTGGAAGGAGGAGGTAGGGAGGAAGAGCAACATCACTTGATGAGAGGCACACACCCTTCTCTATTTCAGAGAGCCAATGCAAGGAATAGGCAAACTGATTTGTGCTGTAAGGGCAGGGGCAAGGTTTCCCAACCATATGGGCAGTCTAATCTTGACATTGATGTCTCACTATATGGAGGCATTCCACTTGGGAGGTAACCTGATCTAGAGTTGATGGAAGACATCTTGTCTTTGGGTTCACCACTCTTAGATTTTGGAGAGGTGAAGAGTCTGGAGGAAGAATTTGGCATGGGAGATGTCAAAGTAGCAGGCAACATCATGAGGAGAGCTTCACATGCCATATCACTAGCGCTGTCACTTAGGAGGATTGATCCTTATTGGAGATCTAAGCTTTTCGTAGAGTACTCCAAGGATCTTGGTGCATGCATGATTCTTGATGACCCAAATGGAGATGAGAGATACAAGGTGGATGATGTGGTCATCTATTCTTATGGAAGGATCTTCTTGACTAGATCTTCTAGTCTCAGGGAGAAGCTGCTACATGCAACACATGAGGACTTCTCTTCTATGCACTTTGATGCATATTTCCATTTGATGGAGGAGTTCACTTGGGAGGGCATTCAACATGAAATATTTCAGCATATGGAGAGATGCATATCCCGGATGGTGATAGAGAGGAGGTCACAGCCACCTTCCTACTCATTGGGAGTGAGGAAGAATTTCCAGTTGAGCCATTTCAACTCAAGACCTCAAGTACATGATGGAGGAGGTATAAATTCATATTTTGCATTGTACTTATTTTCCTTGTTTGAGAAACATGATGTAACAAGAAGAATCATCTCTTCTTGCACATGGTATGATGATGTACTTACAACTACTTGTAGCATTGACTTTGGCTATATTTTTTATGGTTTGTGGGGGAAGCCACATGTATTTGGATGTTCACCATTGGCACCAACTTGTAACTTCATGTTTTCATCTTATAAGATGACTATGGCAGCAAACAAGTGACTGGAAAAGAACTTGTTATTTCTTATTTTTATGCAGGCCAAGGATGCACTGCGCTGGTTCCATGAGAGGGACCATGATTCACTCTCCGGTTGTCATTTGGCAACTTTTTTTTATTGTATCTTGCTTCCCTGTATTGCTAATGTGTTTTTGCTCAAAGGAAACTTTGTATGGAGAGAGGAACCAATTGGATGGCATGGCACCTATATGATAGAGCAACAAAAGACTTGTTGGTATGGGGCATCATACAAGCTTATCATCATGATCTCACTTCATGGCTTGTATGAGGGAGATATGAGGCAGCAACAAAATTTTTTGTTGCTATGGTTGCACTTGGGAGAGTATGGGCAAGTTTCTTCCCATACTTTTCATGAGAATTCTAAAGAGAAGGAAGGCACATTAATGACGCAAGGAGGCTACCCTTCAGCATTGGAGGATCATGAGATACTTCCATGTAGGAAGGAGATCTTCTCACATAGCAGCTTGATGGTGGATGGCTTTGGCATGTGGAATGTCAAAGGGATTAGTCATGGAGCCTTATTTCTAAGGCTGACAACGCTGACACATGGGAGAGTGTTCTTATTGATGGAGTGTTCCAAGGAGTATATATATCCCTTCTTCTTACAGATCTTTATGAGGGAATCCACATGGGGGAACTTGTACATGGACCTCACTTTCAGCTCCCACATGATGGATGGTAAGAGAGACATTGATGTGGTTGATGATTACTCTATTGAGTGTTTGTAATTTCTCACCATATGTAAACAGTGCATTGCTCCACATGAGAGCAATATTATTTATGGGTTTCATGGTCACTTTAGGGCCAAATCTTGTGATCTTGATGACCCATCTTTACATGACTTTTGGAAAGTGTTGTATTACTTTGATTGTGCACAACTGGTATCTATTGTAGCTTACTACTTCATAGTAGATGAGCTAACATGCATAGCTGCAAATTCTTGGGAGGACAACTTGCCACTTGATGCTCTACATTAGCAGTTCAGAGAACTGCACTGTATCCACCAGAGAGACCATATGTATCATCCAAAATTGCACATAACCTTTAGCTATTTTCTGATTTGGATTCCATGTGGTGATGATTTTCCATTCATCTTGAATGGAATGGTTTGGGTTGGCATGTCTCATGATTTTGGAGAAAGAGTCCTTGGAGGCTCAATCTTCTTCTTGCCATTGGAGGGCAATTGTGTTTCAGCCCAATATCAGCATGCCCTCTACACTTATCATGAGTGGAGAGGATGACAGCGTGGGATGTGCCCTCTTTCCTATCATGTACATTCATTCAACCCACCTACATTTCAGGAGCACAAGGTGGAGGAGACTTTTCATGAGTTACCATGTTGGAGGGTGACTCATTTCATTTGGATGACAGCATGGGTGAGGGAGGCACTCATTAACCATGATTATAATCACTCCTATTTTGTGGAGGTCATGAGATTCTCTTCATGAGTGGAGAGGATGACAACGTGGGATATGCCCTCTTTCCTATCATGTACATTCATTCAACCCACCTACATTTCAGGAGCACAAGGTGGAGGAGACTTTTCATGAGTTACCATGTTGGAGGGTCACTCACTTCATTTGGATGATAGCATGGGTGAGGGAGGCACTCATTCACCATGATTATAATCACTCCTATTCACAGTATATTTGAAGATTCTCTTGATGTAGTGATGGAGGCTTTTGATGGAGGCCACATGAGGGAGAGGAGAGAAATTTTTTTCTACTTATGCATTTTCTTGAGGACAAGCAAAGATTTTGGAGGGGAGGACTATAATGTTCCAAAATTTTAGCCTCAAAGCTAAATGGAACATTAGAGTTACCAACAGCTTTAGCCAGTGAATAAATGGGTAGGGAAGCCCATAAGTCTCCTAAGGAGGATAAAATACTCCAGATGTGAAAGGGGACACTCTTTTTAGCCTAATAAAACACCTCCATGTGTGAACAGAGTTAAAATCAAGCTGCTTTGATTAAGTCAACATCGTAATTTTAGTGGAGGAATCCAAGGAGGAATAACGCAATTTTGGAGGGAGATGTATCTTGGGATGGAAGTAGCCTAATTGAGTGGGGCCAAGGGAAAGAAAAATCGTTTCTTATATAAGGAACAAGATGGTAACATTATTCATTATGTTCTATATTTTTATTCTTGTCTGCCAAGAATTGTTTCTGCTTTGCTGCTTAGCAAAGTTGTAATGCTGTTTAGCACTGGGTGTTCCCGAGCGAAAATCCCACCTCTTTCATTTGAGGAGCTTCATTGGGAGAGTTTGCATTCATCATTCCACATCAGGTTTTTAGGCCAAGCTCCATCCATATTCATCAGCACAACTTTGCTGGAGATTGTGCAGTGTTGCTGGGTGCAGCAGTGGAAGGGATTGGAATCTCGGTTTCTGAGCTAGTTTCTCATTGGAGGAAGGTTTCCTTCACTTGAGAGATATGTTTGGAGAGATCCAGAGCTTATTTCAGATCTGTGGTATCATACCACACATTTCCCATACATTCCCAGCACTGTTTCTGCTAGGGAATGCGTTATTCTGGAGGCAGTGTTCATTGCATGGTTTGGTGGCTCCGTTGTTGAGTTTCCTTGTGATTGAGAGGTTCATCCTTTCATGGGAGGAATCCCTTGAGGGATCTGAATCATATCAGTCATCATTCAACCTTCCATGCTCTTATGCTTCAGTGTTGCAGTGATTATTCAGTAATTTTCTGAAGATCACATTTGTATGCAGAGTATTTGACAAGAAGCCCTTGCCGGGTTCTCTTGTAATTTTTATGAGGAGACTAGATCTCTGTACTTCAATATTATTCATTAATATATGAGTATATCTATTTTTCTCCCATTTTTTTATGTTAAAACCCTCTTTAGACTGTGCAATCCATTGATGCAGCAATTCCGGTAAAATGCAGTTTGGGGTTTTTAGTCATTTTTAGCTACACTAGGGTGGGAGGTCTATTTTACTCACCTAGTTCCATTTATTTCTGATATCCTCTTGTATTTATATGATACATAGATGTATCCATGGGATCCAAGTGATGATTTCACTGTTTTATTGTATATGTTTCTGGAAATGCGTTTTTCATGCATGATTCATGAGCAGTCCTGAAAAAGGACTATTACATAAATTCTGTTGAACTTGTGATGGATCCCACACTATTCTGGGATATGAGGGTCCCATTGAAGGTTGTACATAAGATGGACCATAACTGGGTTGAACAGATGGTTGATAATTAACTTGATAATTTATACCTCCTTGTAACATTTGATGTTCTTGATAGAACTGCTATGCTAAAGGAGGTTGCAATCCTTGAATAGGATACTCTCCTTGAGGTTGATATTGACCTTGGGGAATGTACTAGCCTTGAGGTTGATATTGACCTTGGGGTTGATACTGACCTTGAGGTATGTATTGTCCCTGGGGTTGACCTTAAGGTATGTACTATCCCTGGGGTTGACCTTGAGGTATGTACTGTCCCCGGGGTTGATATTGACCCTGAGGTATGTATTGTCCCTGAGGTTGACCTTGAGGTATGTACTGTCCTTGGGGTTGCCCCCCAGGCTGTATTTGGCTATTTTGAGATTTCCCCCCAGGCTGTATATTACCACCTTGAGATGCGGGGTTCAAAATATTTCCAGACATCATAAAAACTTGCTCATCATTTGAAGTTTCAGTATTTGATTCATTCAGGCCAGATGATGACATTGGTTTTCTTGAAAAAGGGGATGCTCCTGAGTATGTTCTAGAGAGTGACTGATAGCCTGCAGGAACAAACGAACCACCATAGAGAAATGTTTCTGGCGATTCAGAAAACATAGATGACTCACCCGACATGTTTATTTGAGGTCCACAACCTATTGGTGTAGAGTAAAAAGGTATTTGAGGTGGTGAATACTGAAGACCTACGTTCTGCAGAAAATCTATCAATGAAGAATACCTAGCATCTTGTCTAAAAGGACTATAAAAAATTGATTCACGTTGTCTAAGTTCTAAAGTTTCCTGAGTTGAAGGGAGAATTACTTCTTCTTCTGTATCAATGATTTATTCAATACTAATAAGACTAGGAGAAAGACCTTCTGTGATTAAATTCTTCACTCTGGGTGAATCAGGATAATTAGGAATTGGAGTAGTGAATTATAAAGTAAATTCTGATGTAGCAAGTTCAGTTTCCGGTTCAGAAATTTCAAGTTCTTCAGGTGATAATTCACTTGTTGTAGAAGCAACTTCTATTAATTCGGAAATTGAAATCGTTTGTGGAATATGTTCTGCTACTTGAGATTGATCTACTTCAAAATTAGAATGAGGGATTATAGATGATTCTCCTTGTTCTGTTAATCCAGTTCGACTGATAACATTTGGTATCAGAGATTTAAGTCCTTCTAATTGACTAGGTGTATACTCAGGGGTTTCCCCTAAGTTCTGCATGATCGTCTTGGTAATTCAGCCATGATTAAAAATTTTAACACACACAATCAAAGAAAATCTTAATAAAAAATCCTAAGGTCGCTAAGAAACAAACAAATGATCACACGCCTATAAAATCTAAGAGATCAAACCACTCACAAACAGTAGATTCTTGCACTAAAAACACTAGGTGATGAAATCCAACATCGTAGTTTACCGAAAAGTGACCCCAGGCTCCTCGATAATGGTCAATCCGAGGTTTACCGTTGTTAATACATGTATATCTTCTATCGTTCCCAATGAGGAAGGATTGATTGCCTCACCGGTTCGGATATGATCTCGTGCTTGACTCCTTTAAGAGGAGCTTCCTAGAGCATAGATGCTACTATTGGAATTTTCCTCTCGCAAGATCGACTACTTGTTTGTTTTAAATTTCTTGGAGATTTAGCTAAAACCTATTCCAAGACACTAGCCTAAGCTATGTTGGTGGAAAGAGCCCTAGAAAAATAACAATTTTCTAGGTTGATTTTAATTAAGCGTTAATTTTAATTGGTTGTTTCTTAGGACAATGGGCATGAAAATGAAACTTCAATGATATATAGTGACCCGACTCTAAAAAAACACTAAAATGCATCTATATGAGAAACAATTCATTCCTTTTCAATGAAATCTATCTAAAAGAAAGAGTTGAGGAATGCAATGCTTTTAAAACATCAATCCTTTCTTTTAAAACAAGAATATATGAAAATAAATCTTTTTCATGAGAACTCAATGACTAATTGCTCAAAATAAATCCCTTTTAATCATTCAAGTCTTAAACTAAAAATAAACAGTTTCCAAAAGAAAAGTAGGATTACTTAGAAAACGAAATTTAAAACTAAAAACACTAATTTTGAACTCTAAAAATTCTAAAAATTTAATATTTAAAACTAAAAACTCTTAAAAATTTGAGGATGTTTTACTTAGTTTGTAATCTAACCAAGAAATCCTTTGCATATCCTAGCAAGAAATCAAAATCATCCAATGGTGGTTTTAAGTGAAATTGACAACTTATGAACCAAAAGTCTTTTAAGTTTTGCAAATGAAAAAATTAATCTAATTTTCATAAAAGCAAGTTCTACTACAAAGTCAGAGGCTCAGAAAGAAAATAATGAAATACCAGTGATCTAAGGTATACCAAGGTTTCTGATCTTTAAGCAACCGAAAGACAAAGCAAAAATCACTTATAAAATGCAATTTTTTAGAAAATCACTCAAAACTTAGGAGTGCTAGAAGAAGCTTTCACAAAAGGCTTTTGACAGTAAATACAAATCTGGGTAATCACAGTGAATCTTATAAGTTGGTACCAGAAAAGAGAATTTTTAGGTTTTCAAAAAAAATCATAAGGTCCACAGGTTTCAATGTAAAAAGGTGTGGCACCGCACAGTTTACACAAAGAAACTACAGAGGATACTGCACTGTTTTCAAATAAAATGTGCGGAGCCCAAAAAACTTAAAGAAAAATTAAAAAATTCTTAAATCAAAATTATCAAGGATTCTAAAGCTAATTAACCCAAACAAGTATAGACTAATCAAAATCAGAAAAATACTTTCAAAAGTCAAGCTCAAAGAAAAATAAAACTAAGTTCTATTCCCCAGTGGAGTTGCCATTTTGTTAGGCGGATAAATCTTTCTTGCAGACAAGACAGATCTCCCTAGTATCACAAAGATAGCTAGAAACAAATAGGACAAATGTAAACTATTTTCTCTAGATTATACATGATTAAGAATTCTATATGACGAAGGGAGGACCTACCTGTGGTCTAATGCTAGTTGAATTCTTTTCTTCGTTGCTCCAAGCGGTCACTTCTCGAGATTTGCAAAAAAAAAAAACATATAAAAGAATCAAAAGCACCTGCAACATATATTAATTCATATATCACAAATCTATCATAATGATCAAGGAATTTAAGAAATAAGCCATTCAAGTAATCATATAAACAACTTATTTAGAATACAGTATCTAATTGTATTATCTTTTAATTAAATAAGGATTCTTACAAACGCGTTCACCTTGATGTCGTACAGGTCCTTCCGGGGTCCGAAACAAGTGTTTCCGTTTGGCCTGACAAGCCCTTCCACTATTCGAAACAGCCTAACTACGAGTGTGTAATCGTTCTCACAGCTATAAAGAAGAGTATATTTCTTCAGCACTTCCCTTCTCTAATACAAGTACTAAGTACAAAGCGATCAGTACTTAAGTATATTCAAAATGCATAGAGAAGTTTTACATATGTGAGCATGTACCCTTGAGACTGAACCAAAGCTTCAATTTATAGGAAAAGGAAAGTGGTTACAGCTCCAAAATGGAAGGGATAGAGTCCCCTTATCAAGGGATTGAGTTCCAAAATCCAAGGAATAGGCTCCTTTTATGAAGGAATGAATGTTCATGACAATGGAGGGAGTAAGGCTTTGACTAGATAACACATTCTAGAAGCTTTCAGCTGGGAGAATATTCGACCAGCTGGGCTTCTAGAATTTACTTTCGCCTTCAAATTACCTTTTACAGGGGTCCTCACTTTTAATGAAGAAAACGTGCGGTCAGCTTCGTAGTGTTTGGAGCAAAAGGGTGCGATGCCGTAGGTAAAGATAGGGAAAAGTGCGGTACCAATACTTTTATGATTTTTACAAGATTTTCTCCAAATTCAGGACTTGGTTTAGGAACTTTAGGGTTGTAGACTTCTAAGGGAGAATTATATAGGTGTTGATGAGCCCATATAGACAGTAAAATTTCATGGTGAAAAAATAATCTGTAACACGGACCCAAGTATATAGTTGGATGATCTTATGATACATTCAAGATATCAGCAGCGCCTGGTTGTGAATTCAACATTTTGAAAATCCTGCTTCTATATTCATTTACCTTGAGAATCTCAGCAAAAGGGATTGATATTTTAATCTTAGAAATTTCATTCTCAAGGCTGAAAACAGAAACATATTTTTCAACTTCTTTGATAGGAGGAACAACTGGTGTATCTTTCTTACCTTCAGCGACCTTAGGAGCATCTTTCTTGCCATCAGCAACCTTAGGAGCATCTTTCTTAGGCTATTTTTTGTTTGCAATGATAGGCACATTTCTATTTCTGAGATTGTATTGTTTTTGCATCTCAAAAATAGCATGTTGATACCCCTTTAGATAATCCGATGTTTCCTCTCCATGATTACTTTGGTCTGATTGATCATGTTGTTCTTTAGTCAAGAAAATTCCAAACATTTCCTCATCAAAACAGTGAATAGACTCTTTAGGAATTTCAGGATCATCTTCTTCATCAACCAAGTTTTGTTGGAAAGGAGGTCTCACTGGAGGATCAGGTTGTTGATTTCTGTTTTCTCTTGGCCTTTGGTGATTTTGAGGTATCCTGAACTGAAGGTTTCTAAATTGAGGTTCATGTTGTGCAGGAGGAGCAGAGGTATTCCCAAGGGCCAACCTATCCATAAAATTTTCCATTGTCTTCATCATTGTATCCAGCTTATCTTGAGAGGTAGAGGAGGAAGGATTCTCTTCTTCTTTCAACTTAGTCTTACCCATTTTTTTATTTTTTAGCTGCTATTAAATTAACCTCCACCTTCACTACATCATTTTTCATTTCAACAAGTGAAGGGGATTCTCTTTCTCTCAGCAGTATAGAAAAATCATAGTCAAAAGATTCAGCATATCTCATCTGAGCTAAGGCTTGTGGTGGTTTCAAATGGGAAGGAATAGATTCATACAACTTATTAAACCTTCTTGAAAAGTTTTGAACATATTCGTCAGTAGCTCTCTTCACAGTGCTGTACTCGGTGAGGGCTTGTAATGGATTAGTTCTATTTCCCCGTTTCCTCATAAAATTATCTTCAAACTCATTCCAATTATGAATACTTCCAGGAGTAAAGGCTTTATACCATTTCCTAACTTCACCAGCAAAAATCTGAGCAAACAACCTCAACTTAAAATCTTCATCATTAACCTCCTCCCCATCTATAAAATCATCAAATTGGTCCACATGTTATTCTACTGTAATGTCTTCATCACTTCCCCAAGTTTTGATTCTAGCAACATATTTACTAGGGAGGTCATGTAAGACAACTAGAAGAATGAGAGGGGCATATCTAGCAGGTGTAGCAGGTGCATTTCCAACCATGGTTAGAGGGTTGTAGTAGTTTTAGGGATGGCAGAAATAGAGGATGAAAAACTACTATGAGGAGGACTGTTTGGTCTTTGTGGTCCACTAAAAATTGAACTCCAATTTGGAAGAGGTAAACCAACTTTACTTTTCCACAATACTTCAAAAGGGTCAAGCTCTTTGAATTTATCTAAAGACTCTTTTTCCAACCACAACTCATAAGTAATAGCTTCCCAAAACTCTTCTTTGTCTTCTTGTGTTACTAGAGCTGAGGTATCAATACCTCTCTTATGCAAGTCTAAGATAATTTCAATTAGCTCTTTTTCACTTTCTGATCTAAACAAAACCTCCTGAATTTTATCATCAACTCTTTTATCTTCAGGACTTCTTAAAATTTCAAAGGACAGGGATTTCGAATGTGATGGAGTACCTGATATTTCAAAAATGCCTTTACCACCTCTGGAATTGGTGTTTGGATTGTCCCCAATGGTAGGTGGATCTGGGTCAGGATTAATCCTCGTGTATCTCCTTCTCGAAGCCACCTTTGATCATATAAATTATGAATGGAGTCACCAAGGTAGATGCAGCCTCGAAAAGCTTCCTGAGCTCCTGCTACCTTCAGAAGTTCAACTTAAAATTTTTGTGAAAATATAATCTTCAGACTCCCGCCAGGCACACCAAAATGTTATCACAAAATTAGAGTTGATAGGCTGCTAATCAAATAAATCTTATGTAATTTTTTCAAACCAATCTTTCGATTGAGGCTTAGCCTCCTCAACCTGAGAGGGCTCTCTCAAGGGTTAATGATTTTTGATAAAAATATAGATGGCTAACTCTATGTGGGGTATTAAGTATATAAATGATAGATATTGGTTGCAAATCACATCAGCAAGTGCACATTGGGCTTATGGAGTCAAAATAGTTTCAGTAAAACCAAACAATCTACTTAGCATGGAAGTCAAGGCATATTAGAGTTCTAGTCAGTATATACACATGTGAAACAGTAAAAAACACAGTCAGTTTGTCTATATAGGAAGTCAGAGCATCGAAGATGAATCCTGAGTAACATAAACAAACACCACTGCCATAGGATAGTAATAAGATGCAATTAGATCAAGAACACACTATAACTCTTTATGAATCTCAAGTTGGCTAAGTAGAAAACTCTGTATTAAGCTCAAAACCAGTTACTTACAGTAAACACAGTCTCTTGCTAAAAATGTCCAACCCATGAATATTCGACTTCTTGATCTTTTATATATCATTTACAACATAATATAACCTTATCTACATCTAGATACATCGAAATCCTGACTCTTGACACCTTTCCTAACCATATGACATGGTATTTATTACAAAAGGACAACTAATCCACTAAACAATCCTATTACAAATAGGATTCAAACTCTTAATCACCTACCTATAAAAACCTTATCTTAATTAGATTACATTATTTGCCAAATTTATTAACACCTGGTCAAATCTAGATGATTGGCTCCAAATCTTAATAACCATAACGCTGATCTCCATCAAAGTAGGAAACAATCCCCTGTTTTCTAGGCATAGGGTCCTTTGCACCCTTGAGACACTTTGACCATCATAAACTCATCATTTTGAGATTATTTGCTGTTAGAAACTGAAGTAACACCTGCCCAAAATCCTCCCTAAGTTCCAATTTTCCAAAACCATCATCAAAATGTTCAAATGAGATGAAATAGACCTATGCTAAGAAAACAACACAGTTTTGTAGCGCTTTTCGTAGCGCAACTATTTTACATTTTTTCCTTCAAAATTTTGATTTATTTCCTCCAGTATTATCTTCATTATCATTTAATACATCCTCCCTGGAAATTTCAGGTCATAATTCGTACTTTTTCCCTTCAAAAATTTATGAGAAAGAGTGAAAAAAGATGCTACAGTAGTTTCATAGCGCTTTTCACTCTTTTTACACTGTTTGCGCTACGAAACTGCTGAGTGAGTAGTTTTTGTCCAATTTTTTTCAAAATGAAAACCATAAATGTGCCAAAACTAAAAATAACACTGGTTTCATCAAATCAAAAAGTCATATGAACTAAAAAACACAGTTTTCATGAGGTTCCTTCTTAATTTTCACTTGATTTAGCTTTTGACTTTTTAACGATTGTCATTCTGCACCTTTGTTCTTTAACTCATCCTGAGTCAATTTCAGCTGCTACTCCAAGTCCTCCACTTGATCTCTAAGTCTTCTATTACTGGCTCTCAAGTGAGTATTGATTACTCTAACAAATTTAGCTTCCTTGATGGCTGGAACTGTCCATGTGAAAAGCTATTATGCACTACTTGGGGTTTCAGACCTAGAAATAGTTTGACCTTTCCACAGTGCCTTCATTATTTTGAACTCTGATTTCTCAATACTATGCTTTATAGCCCTCTTTCTCATCACAGGAATTTCTTGGTTTTCCAACCTCAATTTCTCCTCAAGATGTTTAAACTATGTTTTCTTTGTCACTTCTTCTTCTCTCTTTTGTTCTGCTGACTGTATGCTTCTCTGCAGGTGTTGAGAGATCAACCACTTCTTCAAGGGCTTTAGCTGTTTGAATAGCTTCTTGAACTTACTTTCTGCCTTCCTTAAGTTTATTAGCATGCCTAGTTAAAGGCTTTCTAGCTTGAAAGATAAAAGCTACATTTTCACCCTTAAACTCAAGCTTCTTTACAGACTTAGCTTTTTTCTGTTTGTGCTCATCTTCTCCAATGAAGTCATCTTGCACAATGGGTGTCTCCTCTATGTAAATTGCATGTAGGATGTCATCTAAGTCTCCCTTTATCATTGGGATGTCCTCTGTATCTGTAGCAATTGTTTTCCCTTTAATGCCATTGCTTTACTTCTTGTTAATCTTTTGATTTCCTGCCTGTTGATGTCTTGTTTCTGTTTTGCCTATTTGACAATATTTGACCTCTATTTTGCAGGTAATGGAGTTGCAGTATCAAGCACTTGTGTCTGCTCTGTCCTTTTCTCAACTTGTTGCCTTGGCTTCAGTTTTACAAATTCGTTTGGTTTTGCAACCACAGGTTGACTAGACTCGGCTGGTGGTGGTGATGGAGTTATTTTAGTTTTAGGGTTTCTAGCAGGGGTTAGGATTTCCAACTCAAAACCATTTATAAACAAAAAAGGATGACCAATCCCTGCCTATCTTCTGAATCTCATTCAAAATCAACAAATTCATCAAACCATGATGAAACAAAGATGTTTCACAACCTTCATATTTGTCTTGTACTTTATCAACCATTTTAGCAAGACTCCTATGCAGGTAAAAGGGAAAATCAAGTGAAATATTACCTGTAAAATGCAGAAGCAGCTTGAAATGATATGTGTAGACCTCATGATATCTACCTTCACATGCAAAATATCTCTAGATGCTAAGCAGCAGCTTTGCATAAGTGTCCTTGATGCAACTTCTAGGGATTGCATTATTGAGGTCCATATCTGCATACTCAGGTTTCATGAATTCCTTGCATGGCTCCATATCAAATTTGAAACTTTTGAACCAAGTTTCTTGTCCCCTTGGTATTTCTGTCACAACAGAAATAATTTCTGGTGTAATTGGCACACTTAGGATCCCAACCTTGGTAGATGTTCCATTGAAGTGCAAGGAAAAATCTTTAGGCACCTGTGTGTGGCAACCCTGCAAATTTTCACAAAACCGAAGACAACCTACTCTGCTGAATGCCTCCATCACTGTTGGGTCTTAAACTATGGCCTTCATATTTTCAGGTTCATATCTTAAACAATGTCCCCCTCTGTGGACTTTCTTTTCCTCTGCCATGCTTCACAGAAAACTTGTCAGCCTCGCTTGATTATATGAAACAACCTCGCTTGATTAGGATGAAGAAATATTGTATTGAACAGCCACAGGTTTGGCTTGACACTTCAGAGCTTAGACACTCGAATGGAGGCAAAGGAAATGAGAATGACCAAATTAGGAAAGATTTTGAATTTGAAATTTCATCTCATAACTAAATGATGCCTCATTCATACCCTATCATGACAATGATGACTGTAAGATGGGTAAGTACATTGAATCTCATCACTAACTGACTCATCATACCACTAACATATCATTTCCCAGCGGATTCTGACATATTTTAGCTCAATTGACAAGACAATTAAGAAATCATGCTTTCGTAGTGCTGACAGTGTATTTTTCCCAGTTTTCACTACGAAACTATTAGCGCTTTCGTAGTGCAAATCAACTTTTTTGAACTAGTGGCGCTATGAAAACGTGGATTATTGGCTAATTGCAGAGTTTTGACCTGAAACTTCATGGAATGAATCCTAAATGGAAATTATGGATTTTTGACAATGAATGAACCTTTGAAAAACTTTATTTGAACTTAATGATGACCTTTGAACTTATAAAAATCTAACTTACCCTTAACCAAATCCTAAATTGACTTCTAAACCTAATTTGAAACATGACCAAAAACAAACATGACACAATGATGTTTTGAAATTTTTTGTGTGATAGTAACGCCCATTCCTCCTATCATTCGATATTTTTAATATTAATGTACATAACTACCTCGTTGACTCTGAGGCATATACCAATGTCATGCCCCTGTCTATGTGCAAAAATTTGAATATCCGTCTTGAGAAGGCTGATGCCAGAATCATCCAACTAGACATATCTCAACTTCTTTCCATGGGCGAGTTAAAAAATGTGCTAATCCATCTCTCCTCAGACTCCTGAGTTCACAAGTGCATCGAAATATTTCTTGTATACATCCTAGAGGCCTACGGTTTTATACTAAGCTGATATTGGTTGAGCAAGCTAAAAGGCTACTTCACCACAGGCTGGTCTCATTTGTGGCTCCCGCACAAAGGGAGAAACAACCAAATACGAGTCAATAACGAGCCATACATGAAGCAAACCATCACTGACCTTGAAGCAATGAATGATCCCATTAGTTTTTCTTAGGAAGATCTAAGAATGTGCTTCTTAAAGGCCGAATTTGGGTGTTACCAGGCCATCCAATCCCCGGTCTCTCTGGATGCTTAGTTGGAGTTACTCCCTTGTCCTACACCTCATCCCATCATGCCCGATGTTCCGCCCGACACCTTTGTATTAGTTGCCCCATTTATAAACACATGCAACCTAGAAGCATCCCTGAGTGAAATTTGGACCCTATACTATGACAGCTCCAAAACCCATGATGGAGCTGGTGCCGGCTGCATCCTTATAGACCCCCAGAAGAATAAATTTCTGATCTCTTGCAGGCTGGAATTCTAATGCACCAAAAATACCACCGAATATGAAGCACTAATCCTGGGGCTCAAGAAATCAATTGATCTCAAATTTGGTTTCCTAAAGGCAATCGATGATTCTGAAATCATCACCAGACAAGTACGTAATACCATCCACTGTCTATCACTGCATTTAAAGGGATATCAGCAAGAGGTATGGCATCTGATTTTTGATTTCCATGCTTTTAACATTAAGTTAGTATGCATAATGTCATGGCTGATACATTAGCCAATGCTGCTAGTAGGTTTACCCTGTTATAGGATGGTTTTTCTATTGAGATTGTATACAAGCCTGCGGTACCAGACAATGTGACTAATTTACGCATTTTCAATGATGATCAACAGGTGCTATATTTCATGTTGAATTCAGATATGTTCAAGGATGTCGTTATCGGAGAAGAGGAACACAAGTTAGATTTAAAAAAGGAGATGGAGGAACGCAAAGGAAACCCTCTACCTAAAGGGGTTGTCTAGCTCGATAACCTATTTGATTTGCAGAACCGGTTCCGAGGGCCACCTAATACCAAAGTGAAAAGCGCCACCTTATCACACAAGGAAGTGAACCTCGGAACGAATGTTGTCCCAAATTTTGTTAATCTTGGTACCAAGTGCACCCCCGAGGAATGACGATCATTTATTGATTTGTTCCAGAAGTATCAGGACATTTTTTCCTGGACATATGATGATCTCTGGACGTACGACACACGAATTATCCAGAACATGATACCTATGAAAGAAGGTGCCAAACCATTTCAACAGAATCTAAGAAATGTGCACCCAACCCTAGAGCCATTAATTTAGAAAGAAATGAAGAAAATCCTCGACGCTTGCATCATTTTCAAATTCAGGCTTTCAACACGGGTGTCAAAATTGGTCCCTGTGCATAAGAAGTCTGATGAAATCCGATTGTACGTAGACTTCCAAAATCTGAACTAGGATTCCGATAAGGATAACTACGTTGTTCCCCCCATGGAAAATATTGTTCAAACTCTGTCAAGCTTGGAGAGGTTCTCGTTGTTGGAAGGATTCTCAGGATACAACCAGGTGCTGGTTGCAGAGCCTGACCATTTAAAGACAACATTCAGAACCAAGTGGGGAACATTCGCATTTAGGTGCATACCTTTCAGTTTAATCAATTATGAGGCGACTTTCGAGAGGTCCATAGAAATCACCTTCAAAGTATTGATGGGACAAAGTGTGGTGGTCTACCTAGACGATTTCACTGTGTTCTCGAAACGCAGATATGACCACCAGCAACACTTGAAGCAGATCTTCGAGAGATGTCGAAAGTATGGAATCTTGTTAGACCCCAAGAAAAGTATTTTCACAATCTTAGAAGGAAATTTTTTGGGCCAAATTATAACCAGGGATATCATCGTAGTTGATCTGGATCGCGTAAAGGCCATGCACAGATTCCCCCCCAAGTAGTAAGAAATTTATGCAATCCTTCGTCGGGAAAATCAACTTCCTTTGGAAATTCATATTGGAATTTGCAAAAATTGTGAAACCCCTACAAAAAATGATTAAGAAAATAAAAATTTTCAAATGGAATCAGGTCAAGAAGGAAGCATTCAAAAATATTAAGAAGGCCATCGTAGAAGCACCAGCTCTTTACAACCCGGATTTCAACAAAGGCTCTGTCTTGTATACTTTTTCCTCAGACTTATCACTAGCGGTTGTCCTCACCCAAGAGGAAAACAGTCATAATGAATGGCCCATATCCTTTATGAGCACATGGTTGCAAGGTGTTGTGATGAACTATCCAGACATCGACAAGGAGGAATATGCAGTATATAAGGCGGATAAGCATTTAAGGCTGCGATTGTGAGTCTGTGGTTCGGTGTGGTATCTGTGGTTTCTGGTCCAGAGACTAGAACAGATAAACCATAGCGTGAGGTCTAAGACCTTGAATATTAGATCCGTGATTGACCAAGCGAAACTACCGCAAAATATTGACAAATTTATTTCACCTGAGTCCAAAGCCGCAAGTGGGGTTTTAGGGTTCAAAAAGGAAAACCGTACGCAACTATTATTGAAAATTTCCATGGCTTTCTAGCTAAATGATTGTTTGGACGTTGATCTGAGAGTTGGAGTCGACCTCTTGCCCGGATAAAATGCTGCAAGGAAAACCCTAGCCGTAGTTAAAATGAAAGCATATGAGACACCCTCATGAAACAATTCCGACGAAAATATCAGAAGGCCCCTTATCAATGCTTCGGATTATACTATCCCACGAATAATTTGGTTTATTTGAGCAGATTTATACTTATATTTCTTGTGGAGGATTGAGAATCTACGGTGCGGTGCGTGTCTGCAGTGGTTTTTTTCCATAGAGTGCCTGTTCAATCTGCATTACGATTGCGAGTCTGCGGTGCTGTGTGAGATTATGCTGTGTAAAAAACAAGTCAAAGTTCCCATTGACCTCACTTTATCTGTTGTCTGAGGTATCTGATTTATCTATATCGATTCATTTGTCAGATCTGTGGTGCAAAGTATTGAAATTTTTTTGGGTCTACTGTGTTAAATCTCTTTCATTATATTTTTGGGTCTAGTATAGCTCCCAGCTTTGCGAAGATAATTGTCCGCCAAGTTTCGTCCGCCTCTGAGAGTCAAGCTCCTGCACATATTTTCAGTGAAGCCCCATCTCCCACTGTGCAGGTGGTCAAGACCTCACTGGATGAAGCCTTGAAGTTCTCTTAAAGTGCCTTAATCTGTCGATTTAATGGCTTTTGGCCGCGGCTGATAGCTCTCCAAAGTTGGATCTTGGAGGTATGGAAGCCTCTCATTTCTGATGACATTAATATCTACCCCTATGCTAAGGGTTTATTTATAGTATATTTTGAAAAATCGGAAAGCAGACAGTGCATTTTAGATTCCGGCCCTTGGCTTTGGGAAAATTCGTGCCTATTCATGAAGCCATGGAACCCATCTTTTGACCCCTAAACAACAGTCATAACCTCAGCACTAGTTTGTTTCAGATTTCCAAACTTATCTTTTCATCTCTGGAATCTCTCCTCCCTAAAAGCCATTGGAAATGCAATTGGGAAATTTTACTGCAGGTGCCCAGAAACAGAGGAATATGTCAGAACCACCTATGCACGCATCTGTGTAGAAATGGACTTCAGTGTTGGATTCCCAGCTGAAATAATCCTAACGAGAAAATACTATGTATGCAACCAGAAACTTGACTATGAGAGTGTCCTCTTCAGATGTCGATCCTGCTTTGAGACAGACCATCTAGCCAAAAATTGCCCAAAATTCTCCCATAAATTTTTTTCTAGAAAGAATCACCATAGATCTACATGGTGGGAAGGAGCACAAAAGGAACATTACAATGTCATCAAGGAAGAATACTCTCCAGAATACTCTGAATCACAAGAAATCAAGGAAGAAAGAAACAACCCTCATGACAAGCAGGGGGAAAGCCCCGCCCAACAACAAAAAAATGAACTCGGAAGCCCCTCAAGCATAAAAAATTATGAGGATTCGAATACCGCGCAAAAAAAATCTTCAATTTGCAGCAAAGAAAATCTCCCAGATCCTGAAGATAAGACACTAGTGTCCCAAGAATCAGAAGAGATGAAAGATAAAGGAAGTTGGAAGACCATAGAGAAGAAAAGGAAAGCTACAACACCAATATCCCCAAGAAAGACGAGAAGCCAGAAAATTAAGAACTAAGAAAATTATAGGTCCGATAGACCAATTTTGGTCTCAGTGGACGTTAACCACCACCATCATCATCATCCCGAAGAACCATGTTCTAGTGTTTGTCCCTCACCCAACAGTCCGTTCACTATTCGTACAACAAGAACTGGGTGAGCGACGAGGTAACTGGATGGCATGCCTTCAGGAATATGACTTAGAATTCAAACCCGCGCACACGGTTAAAGGCCAAAGCATGTGTTGGTTGGCTGTTGAAGCTATTGACCAACAAAGAAACGATGAAGAATGTTAGGAACATGAAATAGAAATGTATGAAATAGAGAACACACCCACACAAGGCTCCCCATCATGGTATTTAAACTTTCTGCAATATCTCAGTCATGACACCTTGGATCTAACTCTGACAACGAAACAGAAGGGGGCCATAATAATGAGGGAAACTTCCTGTCAAATGTTGCAAGCCAAGTTGTTCTGCAAACATCACAACAACATCTTATTGAGTTGCTTAGAGTTTGATGATGCACAACGAGTCCTAAATGAGCTACACGATGGACTAGTGGAGGGGAATTATTAGGTGATGCTACAATGCATAAGGTCATGCAGGCCGATTTCTAATTTCCTACCTTGTTTAGAGATTCTCATGCCCATGCTCGTAAGTGCCCCTCATGTCAAAAATTTTCTGGCAGGAAAGCCCAACCATCCACTCCACTACAGTTTATCACGGTAGAGGAACCATTCCAGCAGTGGGGTATGGACGTGATCAAAGAGATACTACCACACTCCTTGAAGCATCACCGATATATCCTTACAACCACATATTACTTCATGAGGTGGGTTGAGGTGGTACCATTACACTAAATCAACGATCAGGAGGTAATAAATTTCATTACTTAGTACATCATGATGAGGTTCAGTGTCCCAACCTCTCTCATTTTTTATAATGCTACGTATTTTTCATCATTTAGGTTGTATGATTTCACTCTAGAAAATGGTATTGTTTTGAAGCATTCTTCCAACTATTACTTGTAAGGGAATGGGCTAGTCGAGTTGACCAATAGGAATCTAATCCATATTGTCAAGAAAAAATTTCTATCCCAACAATGAAACTGGCACAATTCCCCTAGCAACGCCCTGTGGGATGATAGGGTCACACCCAAGTCTTCTCCGAGAACTTCACCTTTCTTCCTTGTCTACGGGAAATAAGCCATTCTCCCCCTAACCTTTCCCTTCCTTCTCTTCAGTTATCCCAAGAATCACATGGCACCCTTTGTCCTACCTTGCAATCCCTCATAGACACCCTGTTCAAACTAGAGGAGGAAAGACTAAAAGCTAGGGAGAAATTCGCCATTCACCAAAGCTGAATCAATAGATGGTTTGACAAAAATTCCATTGGGAACAAGGAGTTAAAAGTCAATGATTTTTTCCTCAAAGGGGACAAGGCCCATGAGGACAAAGGAAAGCACACTAAGTTCCAAGCCTTGTGGATGGGACCATTTCAAATCAAAGAAAACGTTGGCGAATATATGTATAGACTACAAACCTTGGAAGGGAAGGTTGAAACTCTCCCGATGAATGACCATGACCTTAAGTACTACTTCACCTGATGACCCTCAGGCTATCTCCTCACCCTGTATCATAGTCTTAATCTACTTTACTTTTTTTCTTATGTTTTGTGTTTTTAGTTATGATCTCGTCTTTTAATTGTTTTCTGATTGTGTTCTATAAGTAGCTTTCCTCAAGTTAGGTCTCTGAAACTTCACTCTTCAATGCCTTGGTTCTAAAGGTCATTGCAATTGTTACTCAATTGACAAGCTGCACCTTAATCTCTGCTTGCAATGAATCAACCCTAAATCCCCTTTGGCCTAAGTGGGATATTGGAATACCGCCTCATGGAGGGAACTTGGCTGAATAAGGAGATCCTAGTGCAAACGGCCGATCCCGCGTGTTAGCCCAACATTGATGTTGAAAATTGACTAATAATATGGGCAACTTGACTAAGGGGAAAGAGATAATCTCGACTAGGAAAAGGGTGTTCGGGAAAACCTCAAAAATTCTCTCAATAAAGACCAGAAACAACGTCTCTTGCAAGTAAAATAAGTCAGGATCCCTCATCCACCCATGAAATATTTGTCATTGTAAATAGGTGCCTTGAGAACATACAAATAAGTGTTATAAGAACATATAAAATAAGGGTAAAGGATTGAGAAAGGCTTCCTGCGCAGAGAGGCGATACGATGACTCTGCCGGGGTACTATCAGGCTCGCTGGCAGTGGAGTAACATTCGTGATTTCTAGGCAGTGATTCTGTTGAGGCTCTCTTAGGCTCCCTGGTAGTGGAGCAACACAAGAGACAAATAAGCTGCACCGAAATCCACAAAGCTTGTGATATTACTCCAAACCCTTTTTGTCCAATTGCTGAGATACAAAACATGGTGGGCAACAATTTGAGTCAATGCCGCCAAGGAAGACCAATACATAAAGATCAAAGAGGAGGCTAGTGGGTCCCACAAAGACAGAAGGAAGAGCCTATTGATCCCTCCCACCCACAAATTATAAGGTTCAAGTAGAGATTCAGGGTTCTACGAGTGAATCACTATTTTTTTTAGGCGCTACAACCATCCTCTGAAATTTGGCATCAGTCTGAAATTTAAGAGCCCCTGTTGCTTTTGACGGTATGCATGATAACAAGTTCGTTACCAGGCATTAACCTTGGGCCGAAAGGATCCACCCTGGGGAGGTAACCTCTAGTCAGAAGATGGTTTTGGGATGATTTAACTTCATTCCCTATATGTTTTAAATTTGATTGTAAATGTGGTTGCAAGGTCGCATATTTCATGAATCCCGATCATGTGTGACTTAATGACCCAACGACCTATCTAGGTCGCTGGGTCACAGGGTCGCTTTCTCTTTAAAATCCAACTCTTTGAGACTTAGCGACCTAGCAATCTATAATATGTCACAAAGTCGCAAAATATTTTCACAACCCCACATTTGCGACCATGCGACTTAGCGACCCTGTGACCCCCAGGTCGCCAGGTCGAAAGGTCACAAAGGTACAAAAAATATCAGAAGTTGCGACTTGTGACCTCGCAACTGCGTGATGTTGTGATTGCAATTATTTCTTGCATGTGCGACCTTTTAAATATACAAGGGTGTGATGGTCACATTCGACCTGCACGACGAAGCCTACGAAGTTGTCTTAGAGCGTTTTTATCCGGGTAATTCGCTGAAGCTGATGCTCCTCTTAATTAGAAATAAAATAAGGTCCATCTAACCTTTCTTAGGCCCACCTATCTTCCTTATGCACATAAAAGATATATTAAATATCTCCTTCTAGACTTAATAATGTTTTCTTATGCTTTAATATGTTCTTAGGAAAGTTTAAAGGTAATTACATATTTGTGCCTAATATTGGTTATTTTTATAGAATATTGTAAGAATATTGGGCAGATTATGCATATTTGGAGAAGGAGATAATTTAGGGACTTGATCCCTGCTGCTGGAAGATCAAGATTGAAGAATAAATGAGCACAATGATGGGAAATTATGGAGAATTCTTGGAGAGATTCAAGGGGTTTGTCCACCCTCCTTAATTATCAAAGGCAACCAATCAAACTGAAGACGAAGTGCACTCAATCTATGGTTTACTTGGAGTTAAAGTGGACTCAATCACTATTCTCTAGGGAGTTGTTAGTAGCTTCCCTTGAGGATAAATAAAGCTGATCAAGAGCTAATTAGGGCTGATTCCGGTCCAGTCGATGTTTGTCCATTTCATTCCATCCCATGCCATTCTATTCCATTCAGAACTTTTGTTGCAAGATATGAAGCTTTTTATTATTATACTCAGTGATTAAAATTCCAGAAATGTAACAAGGCTATTCTCTTCCTGAAATTAGCAGACAGACTCCATTTTACTGATTTAGTTCCAGAGAGTTGGGCTCGTGGGTTAGGGCCCAACCCATGTGCCTCAACTTCTCTGCTTTTTTCATTCTTTTCTTTCTGTCATTTAGCTAGTTTTATTTCTGATATTTTCATTTTTTTTATAGTTTACTACTGCAGATTTAATCTGCTTATCTGAGTTGTAGAATAGTTGATGAACTCCATAAAATTGTGAGGCAGCTTTCCCCTCTCATCTCTGTCAATAGAGCTTGAGGAGGGTATACCTTCCCGCAGACCAAAAATGCTTTCTGGGTTATGATTTTTGTTTCTAGGACTAGGCTAGAATTGTTTTTTCTATCTTTAACATGCGTTGTCCATCTTTCTTGCATAAATCGATAGTTTAACTGCAGGCGCATGTAGCCACATAGAATTTCAGTAACACCTCCCAATTCATCTTCCATCTCTACTATTAAACCTCTAAAACCCCGTTGTTACACTTTTATTTCTTCTTTCCACCTTCTGTAGCTGTCACAACCCTTTCTAACTTAAAAACCATTCAAAAACATCACAATTTTGCCTTTGCCCTTTTTCTCCTTGAATTTCCCACTTATCGCATCTCGACCATCGTAGAATCCTTTCTCTCCTTTCTTTTGACATTCTTCATTGCGATTTTTGCTTTACCTTTCCACCTTACTACTTAGCGTTTATGCTCGAAAATGCTTTAAACATTGGAACCCGACCTTTACCCTTTCCTTCGAACTTACCGCAATTCCTATTTGCAATCACAAATTGCATTCCCCACTTGGTTCCCATTAATACGTTTTGCTTCCAATCTTCGATTGCAATATTCATAATGTACTCTGCTACCACGTCACCCATTTCATCTAGCATTTCGAAATTTCGACGTATCACATTTCACACTTCGCACTTTCCTCCCGACTGCACTGCCGCTTCTCCGCCAACCCTGTGATATTGCGATATCGCATATCACATATCGCATTTCCACCCATCTCTTTATCGCAATTTGCAATTTTTGTTGGCCTTCATTAATACTTACTGCTTATTTCCTCTGATTGCGATATGATTAAAGTGCTCTACCACCTGTCCTACCGCCACATCACCTAACTTATCGCATTTCACATTTCTCTCCATTGTGCCGTCGCATTTCGCAGTTTCTTTCCCATCGCATTTTGCATTTTGCTTCCACTACCTTTCTAGCTTTGCGGTCTTGAAATTGCTATATTGCATATCACATATTTCACTTCGGTCACCCATCGCAATCACAAATCCTTCCCGTATTGCATTTCGCACTTCGCACTTTCCTCCCGACTGCACTACGACTTCTCTGACAACCTTGCTATATTGCGATATTGGAATATTGCATATCACATATCACACTTCCATCCCTCCATCGCAATTCTACCATCACACATTTTTTTTGTGATATTATGCGCTTTAATAAAGTACAAACACCTTTTTCACTCCTCTAAGCCTTGTTTCGTGTGTTAAGCCCTCCATTAGCACCTTTACCCCCTTTCCCTCTGGATTGCAATCAACACTTTTTAAATTAAAATTAAGTCATGGATAGCTACATGGATAGAAGCATGGTAGATAGAGCATAAGATAAGTAGGGTGTGTTTAGCTGATTGGCCAAGTTAAGTGTGGTTTAAATTAGTTTCCTTTCTACCATTTCTTTTCAACAAGTTAAATTAGTTTCCTTTCCGTCATTTCCTTTATGCAATTTAAATTAGTTTATTTTTTTCCATTTATTTTTAGCAAGTTAAATTAGTTTCCTTTCCTTTCATTTATTTTCAACGATTTAATTTAGTTTCCTTTCTGCAACTTAGTTTATTTTCATTGAAGTGTGACATACTTCACCAAGAAACTCTAGAAGCAACACCCTTTCGTGGAGCGAAAGAGGATGACATGAGTAGAATTCATTTTCTATGTATATATCACTGTCACCTCCAAGTTTTTATGAACCCTGGTTGATAAAGTAAAGTCGAGCAGCCCTTGGGAGTTGCAACACTCTTGGTGCAATACCAGGGCTCACCAAAAGTCTCCTGCAATTTTCTTTTCTTTGTCTATATGACTGCCTACCATACCTAAACCTCTCCTTAGTAGTTTATTAATCCCTTATACTCCTATTGACAGTGTCTTATGATAAATCACCCTTTCCTCTAAGCTCCCTCTCTTTCCTCAGGTCATCCTATCATGCCCATATTAACCTATATTTCTATGGCTCCCATATGCTACCTTGTGAGTTTCCTACCAAACCCTCAGTGGCCTCCTCAGGCTTGATTTTCCCCTCTTTCTCTTGTTTTTCTATGTTACATGAAGGTCACATCGATCCACTCCATTCAGATAAGCCCTAATGCAACCTCACGACTTCGTGACTTCGCGACATGGTCGCTAGGTCGCCAAGTCACTGAAGCTGGAACCCTCACTCAAACGCGACCATGTGACATTGCGACTAGGTCTCTAGGTCACATATCCATCACCCTAAGACCTTTGCGACCATTTCAGTCGCAGCTGCTTCAAAATTCTTTATGCGACCTACCTTGTTGGTCACTTGGCGCCCCAGACTAGGTGAGGCGTTGGTTGGTTTAGACATGTAATTTTCTCTATCATATTGTTGCCTCCATGTCGTTTTTATTATCGTGGGATTGTTTCTTGAAAATGCCAGGTGAAGTTGAATATGAGCTTGATTGCATCTCGATCTCCTCTGAATTAAGTGATATAGGACCCCAAAAATCCAGAGACGACACAAGAGACTAGAGATTTATCCCATAGAAAGCGATGTACCTCTAGTGTTGACTCCCACCTATGGAGACACAACTTTCATCTTTGGGAAGAATGCTAAAATGTCTTGGTATGACCTGTACCAAGTGTTCGCAAAACAAGAATTCCTGGAGGACCTAGCAGACCGCTAGGTGTCCCTAAATGTTAAAATGTCTAAGATACAATATGTAACATCTCACCCCCCAATATTCCCATGTACGGAGGTCGTTGACTGGATTTTGCAAAAAAATATATTCCAAACATTGGTTGATAAGAGACTATGTCGGGGTAGCCTTTTCTAACCTATCCCCCGGAGACGCCAACGCATACTACTCTCTATCAGCAAAAGAAGAGTCATTTAATGCCTGATGGATAAAAACACATGATGTACAAGTGCATGACACCCTAAAGAGCTAGTGGTAAGACCCCAAGAAGTTCAAAGGGAAGAAGGATTAGGAATATAAGACGAAGGGTCTTAGAAGGGTCTATAGGCTTGTTGCGGCTATGATGTGTCATAGCCACGATGTGCCGAATGTATGGAAGAGCGGATGCCACCACCTTCAATGGGGTGTGGGTTCCCCCAATGCACATGGTCACCACCTATGGGACATGTTTCAATCGGTCCCAATTGCTAATTTTGGCTTTGCGAGACAGAAAATATATTAGTGACACATGGCCTTCCGAAGGGGCGGGGTTAGTACCCCGACCCCACACACCTCCTATCTAGTTGTGAGGTGGTCTATTCACTGTGACTATCTTTTGACCGCGGGTCACTATTAGGGTCCTATAAGTATAGGATTGATAATTTGGAATTGACTTATGATAGTCTTGTAAAATATGTACATACCTTGCTTTCTGCAAGTTGTTTTCCCATATTTTGTAAAAGAATAAAAAAATAGAAAATCAAAAAGAGGGTAAAAGTCCTAAAAGAAAGTTAAAAGGACTTAGAAAAAATATAGACCGCAAAAGAAAAAGAAATAAAACATGAAAGTGTAAATTCAAATGCCACTACTTTTTACTTTCGCATGATTATGGCAGAGTGTCAATAAATGCCATAATCCACGATGTGTTGAATTGTTCAATCTTCGACTTGTCATGTTTCAATTTTATTGTTGTAGAATAGTGAATAAAGATTAGTCAGACTATATAAGTCGATTAATTAGTAGATAGGTAGAGAATAAAGAGGATCTCACGCTTAATCGAGCCCTCGCATGATATACAAAGATTTAGATAGTTTTTATGCTTTCAAAAGAATAAAATGTTCAAGTTTACATGAAGGCACCTACAAAATGAAAGAAAAATGTTAGATTAAAAGTTGGGTAGGTATAAAGAAGTGGTAACCATTGTAAATATTTGTTACTGTGAAAAAATAACTAATTTCCTCCTTTATAGTTATTCCGCATTCTAAAATTCCACTAAAGAGACTCGTAGCATTTCTCCGTACTGTTGGGACCAAATCCAAGGCTCAATGATGCTTAAGTTAAAAGTGTTGAATTCCTATACTAATCCCTAATTATCATCATGTACCCTACATTCATCCATTCCACTACAATTTCATAAGTAAAGATATTTTTACTTAATGAAAAACAAAATCCCCTTTTGATTAATCTCCTTCATTCATAAAAACATAAAAAACCCTCCAAAAATATTATATTCCAGGTCAAAGTGGTCAAATTATAAATGATAAAGCTTTGCTTTTACATTATCACTTTACATAGTAATATAATTATATTTTGTTGTTTTCATTGTCCTTGATCATATTAACTTCTAATTTATTTATTAAATCCCTATAAACAAACCTTATCCTATTATTATAACCCCTTTTTATCTAATTATCCCCTAAAACCCACTATTATAAGCTTTTTTGCCAAAGTTAATTATCCACATGTTTAAATAAAAAAACCCCAATTATATTCTCTTTGGCATCAAACTAACATTATGTAAATAATCCCGCCTCATATGGTTATTGGACCCCTCCATGTTCTAAGACTATATAATAAAAATATAAATATGATTTTCGGGCAAATCTTATGTCTTTGGAAACTAAAATCACCCCCCAAGCCTTTGCAATAAGACTTGTCAATTTACCCTGCCTCACGCGCATTTTACCATATATATAAACCCTTTATATATATATCACCACCCATTTTACCCTTTGGAACCATATACCCTCATATATAGTTAACCTTTTTATATATTAAAACCTTGATTATAAAGTGTTTTTTTTTTTACAAAGGTTTTATTATATTTCAATCCGACACCGCATAATAAAGAACCTCGGTCCCACCACCATTTCGACCGCAACTTCTAAAATAATCCTGGTCCTTCGCTTCAACATTTTAGATCCAACAACAAAAATCCTTTTTGCGCTCATAAATCAATCGACCTCCTGCCGCCCAAATGAATGCGAAATGGGTGGTATTCCCATTTCCACCTCCTGCGACATGGCGTCTCCTCATTGCGTCGCATTCGTTTTGGAAAATACAGCTTACCACCCTGAGCCAACGCGAAAACCACTGATGGTTTCGCACTTTAAAAATTAAAACTACCGCCTGCCATTTGATAGGACCTACAATCAATGCATTTACGAGGGTTAAATATCGAAATTTTAAACCTTTGTTATACCTTTTAATGTATAATTGTGTATTCCGAATTGAAAATAAGTTTTGCCTGACTGTTTTAAAACCTCTTGACTCTGTTCAAGCCCCTGTTTATTGAATTCAAGTTCAAAACTAGGTTTTTGCCACAAATTTCGGTTTTGAAGACCAGCTAAGCCATTTGATGCACCAGTAAGCCGAACCCGAGCTCAAATTCAACAACAACAAATTGAATAAAACCCTTCCAACTACCAAAATACCTGCATTTAAGATATTTTTTGACATTCCAACATGCAATTTCACAATTTAAACCTTTAGCTAAACCAATTAAGATACTATCAGAGAAATTGTCCATCCCAGTTTGTCCAAAACACTAAAAAAATAGGGCAAACCCTCGCAAACTTTTTCTATAATTATCTGATTCATAAAACCATTTTAAAGCCAAATCCTCCGTGCTAAACCCCTATAAATCCTTCCACAGTTTGAAAATATCTTTAAACCTACAAATTTTCTGAAAAATCTCTTTTGAAACCCTATTCATTCAGAAAACCTGTGCTTTATGTCTTAAACCTGTTGAACAAATCCCAAATTCCTAAATTGCACAAGAATTGCTCAAATTCCCTTTGTTTAAGAAAAATTAACTATTGAAAATTGTGTAATCTTGCTTTAGTTATATGAAAATGAAAAAAAAACAAATGACACCTAAAGCTGGAGGATCCAAGCCTGTTAAACCTGGAGGATCTAAACCTCCCAAGTCTAAAGCAATAAAGGCCCTAAAATCCACCCCTACACTCACTGCAAAAACCACTGTGACTCTTAACTCCCTTCAGCCACCAGTGTCTACTGAAGAAATCATCCCCTTGGTTGATGTGGATTATAAAATTGTAGACCCTATGGTAGAATTCAACTTATTATAAGTTCACAATTGGTGTTATGAAAAGTTCCTAGATAAAGATAACATGCCTCTCTGGGATACGAATTTACCCAAATATGTAATCCCAGTAACACATCCTGGTCAAGACCTGGTAAGAATGTGCTAAAAGTACTATGTTCCAGACCAAAGAGCAATTTTCAATGCTGATAGGAAGATTCTTTTTTTTGTCACTGCAGAGTCCATAAATGAAATGTTGCAACTACAGTTTGACCCTAGGACAGTTCCCCTATCCATTGAGGCATTGACTCAGTTATATTTGTGATTGGATTTCCCTAAGAGATTCATGATTTTTCAGAAATTCATGCCAGCTCACGTGGACATTCCAAAGCTGAATCCTCCCTATTCCACTTCAAAGTTTCCTGAAGGTTCAAGACATGTAATTTCAATGTTATCCTTCATATTGGGCTATTTCACTGATGAATCCATCCTTGGTTTTTTGTCTACTTTGTCTCCTGATCAACCTCCTGCTATGATTTTTGACTTTGCCAGGTTTATAGCTAATTCTATCCATAATCAGTTGACTAAGTTGCCCATTGAAGGGGTATTCAGATATTCTTCATATTTATTTCACTTGTTCTTTTTCTCACAAGGTGATCACTTTCCAATAGCATTACAGAAATTGAATGTAAAGGGCCAGCCTCTATCAATTGTCTTTTGGACATCACTATTGAGAAAGGAACGAGGTGAATACAGCTACACAGATTTTACAGATTTTTTCATTAGGTTAGCTATGAATTTGCTACATAAATCAGAAAACCTAGAGTAAGTAAAGAAATGAAAAGGATATTACAACTATCAGAAGAATACAAAATGGGAGATTGGTACTTGTATGAGTAACACACAGAATTGAGGATTTTTGGGTCCAATTTATTGCCTTACAAATTTCCCAAGTATTTGACTATCAGATTCTTTGCATTAGATTATTTGAGACAGGTTTTGAATGCTGATGCCATCAATTTCTTGGCATCCAAAAAGAAAATTCAATTCAAACTTAAAAATCAGATTGGTCCTTTCATTTTGAATAACAGAGAAGATGATAAAGAGATAGATAAAATATTGTTAGAGCTAAAATTTCAGAAAATGTTACCTTGGAATTATGACCCTCAAGGTCTTCTCAGCAATATAAGGGTTAAAAATAAACTACCTCCTTTCATACATGAACCCAAGCCTGATATTGAGAATTTTTCAAATCAGATAGAATGGGTAGCAGACACTTTGACAAATACAACTGCTAATGAATATCCAACAGAAAAAATGGATACCACACTGGCCATGATAGCTTCAAAACAGATAAAATATTCAAGAAAAAGAAGTAGAAATGAGGGAGCCTACACAACAGAGACCACCACAAATACTAAATTCAAGTTGATTTACAACAAAAGGCTCAGATTCAGTTCCATAGGGAAAGATAAAGTGATCAAAATTGATGATACAAATGGCCAAGAAACAAATAATGAGCCTGAGGTAAAAAAGGATGAGGCCACTGAAATAATTAAAGAGACTGTAACAAAAATATAAAGGGAACAAGCAGTAACCAAGGAAAAAAACTCCCAGATGATTGAGCAACAGGTTAGTATGGAAGCTTCTTCTTCTCAGACAGTAGAAGAAAAAGATTTGGATATTAAAGAAATATATAAACAGATCAAACAAAGGAATGAAGAAATCAAAAGTGAGATTTATTCTCAATTTCTCAAACAGAAGCCAGGAAATCAGAATAGGTTACTTACAACATTTGATTACTATGATCATGTCATATTTACAACCAACTACTTCAACTCCAAAAACAATCACTGACTATAAAAAGGTTGAATTTGATGTAGGTACTGAAAAGGTGCACGAACTGGATCAAATGGAATTCCACAAACATAGCTCTGAGATGCTATATTCTACTATGGTGACAAAAGCCATGAGTGTGACAAATTTTCAGAATACCATTATCGACGTGCAAGACCAAATGAAACTTGACAAAGGCTCTTTGTATGCCAGAGATTTAAGGATCAAGGCCTTAGAAGATTTGATTTTACAAATAGGAGTTGACCCATCAAATGTGCAAGCTGCTGAAGTATTGATCAAGAAGAAAAATGATGATATTGCTACTTTAAGGAAGAAATTAAAACTTGCTCAAAGTGAGCACCCACAAAGTAAGGAGATACTTCAAGAACAGAAAGAAAAAGAGGATATGATGCAGTTGATCATAAAGCTAACTTCCCAAATCAAAGACATTGAAAGTCAAATGGAAATACTTATAAAAGAAAAAGAAACTATGAAGGAAACTAATACTTCCACCATTCCTACAGTCATACCTATTATTAATGTTGTTGTTCCTTCTAAACTGGGAGAAAATTTGGCACCAAAAGAGTTATTAGCAACTGCAGTGTCAGTACAATCAGCCACAACATCAGAAACAAATTCTTCAACCACGCAGGTACAACAGACAAATGATGCAGGACAAATAGTAAAGGCTATGGAGGAGATGTCACTGAAAAACAATGAAATTAATAGCTTGAAGAAAATGATTCAGAATCTCGAAGTATCTAACAAAGCAACATTAATTAATGCTAACAATTATGAGCAAAGGGCCAAAAGACTTGAAGAGAAAATCAAAAGCCTTCAAAAAGACTTGAGTTTCACTGCACAAATTTCTTACATAAGAAATTACCTATGGACTAATATAATTGATGTTGTACATCTTCAGTGGCCATCAATCCAGATCATATATGAATAGAGAGACTTACTTCTAGTAGCACAAGTAGAAATCCAGAAGACAACAAAAGAATTAGCAGATAAACCAGCACAAGCATTAAATCTAATCACTTTCTTGAATAGTAAGAACATAACAGAGCTTGAAGAATTGAAGATACAGGATAGGATAGAGACAATATTGAAAATCAAGAAATTTTTGACTAAGAAAACCCTAATGAACAATTTGAAAGAAAAATGTGATGCCATGAATTTTTCAATTACCAAGTTTTTAGCAAAATACACTATGCTAAGAGAAGCTGGCATTCCAGATATTCATGTCTTCAATGAGAAATTGATGGACCAAAAAGAATATGAAAAAAAGGTAAGGGATCATGCTAAAGAACAGGTTAACAAGCCACTTCCATAGGGCTCTCCCACTGGTAAGGTTGTTCTCCAATATATTGAAGACTTATTTTTTCTTCAAAATGAAATCAAACATCTGTTTATCATCAAACCAAAATTTTCCAAGTATACTGATGCTGATGAGAACTTCAGAAAACTCAAAAGTGTAAAAATACCAGATGTTGAACAATGGCATACTTTTATAGATTTGTTGTAGTAGAAAAGAAGCAAAACAATGAAAGAAAGTGCAGGTGAAACAATCAATCTGAGAAGGAAACAATAAAACAGTTCTTTGATTTTGATTTTTTACTGTTGAGAAGTCTCTTTTTACAATAGTTAAAGGTTAAAATATCAGTTAAAAGAGTATCAGGATGAAAGAACAGAGTCAAAGTGTATCAGAGAGAAAAGCAACAACTAGCTAATTTTGACTGCTATAATTTCCCTTTTTACAGTAGTAAAATAATAAATAAACAGCGTGAAAGAACATCAAGGATGAAGTACAATGTTAAAGAGTATAAGTGGAAAGAGTATCAGTTAAGTCATCTTCCAAAATATATTTTTCAATGTGCCAGCAAGCATGGACAGCTATTCAACAAATAGTTTTTGCTAGATAAGTTAGTTTTATATTTTCTAGATGGGAGGACAGCTTGCTAAAGTTGTTAAGTAGCTGTCCCTCTTAATGTGTAAATATATTTTATATTTCCTAGAGTAACTCCTAGATCTCTCTAGGATATTTGTAATAAACATTTGTATAAATACTTCAGTTTGTGAAGTGTTTAGGGTGGAATAAAATTGCTAAGAACATTATAGACATTTTGCTGGTATGTTGGAGGCTCACATGTGTTGATTTCAAAGCAGCAGTCTGGACAATAGCCAATTGGACTTCATAATTCAAGATTCATGTGATAATTTGAAGAGTAAAGTACTTTATTACTGTCATTGTTTCTTTTTCTGAGTTACATACAATTTCATATATGTTGTTCAATCTTAATGATTAATTAGGAGTATTACTTTAGGACTAGTGTAAAAACTCCCTGTCTTAACTACTTAATCATTTAAATGTTTTCTGCTGATTTTCGGATGTAGGAATTCTTAATTTCTCCTAGTCCCATTTGACCCCTTCCTCCTTCCTATTTTTCTGGATCAAAGGATCCTTCATTGCCCTTTATCCCAAAGCAAGCCATTTCATCAAAACAATCTATCCAAATCTCTAAGGGTTATCTACCTTGCCATGAATACATTAGCATCCTTTTGGCCTTGCCTTACAGTTCTGCTTGGTATACTTTGACTCCATAGCCCAATGGACTAGTAGATCCCTCTTTAATTTGTCCTTAAGTAATCTTATTTTCCACCAAACATTTCAAAACCAAAACCAAGTGTTCAATAATAGCTAGCCTAAAATATTAATCCAAAACAAATTTAAATCACAAAAAGGAAGCCCTCTCTGAAATCTAGGAAGGCTAGATCCTAGATTTCCAAAGTAGGTTTGTGGTTACCCCTAGTCTTCTTTGACTAAAAAATTAAATCCCACAACTTAAGAAATTACTAGGGTGATAACATACTGGCGACCATACTGGGGAACTTAACCAATCTCCAGTCTTGAATTTATTCTTGAAGGAAGATCTTTAATCTATCTTTCCTACTTTAAGAATATTTTTGAAGGTTGTGGGTATTAGAAAACAGTCATTTTGGCTTCTAGGAAAACTTGCTACACGAGGTCTAATTCAGATCCTAACCCTGCAGTGATAGTAGACAACCCAGAACAGATTGGAAAAAAGAAAAAACAGATTGTCAATTTAGAGACTGAAGTACCATTGAGAAAAGCTAATTCTTTACCTAAAGAGTTAGTAAGCTTAACTGATATAGATTTTGATTTCAAGTTTGAACAATCATTGTTTAAAACTAAATCTAAAACTGATTTAAAAGATACTGTGATAGATCCTGTTTTTACTTCATTTTTTAGTGCAAAACAAAATATTATTTCAGCTAAAATAAAATCAGATAAATATGAATCTCAAAATCAAGTAAAAAGGATTAATGTTACACTGATTAAAGACATTGATGAAGCTATTAAATTAGCCCATTTATTATCTAACATGAAGCCTCTAGTTTCTCAATTGCACACAACAATAATTCCAGCAGCTGATTCAACTCTATACGCTGTCACCTCATTTTTAGATACCACTGCAAGTTCATCCACCGAAAAATTTAGTCCTAAGTTTCCTTTGCAACCTAGAATATTATTCCCCTCGTTCACTCAATCCACTGCGTCCACTAGTTTTATAAGCACTACATTCTTATTTCTAAATAGTTCCATATATATACCAACCTCTTTTCTAAGCTCTTAAAGTATAGCTTTTAGCACATCGGGAACTATATCCAACACTTCTCCTATCATTACTGTTATACCTCCCAGTTCAACAAAACTTCAAGCCATGGCTGCTAGGTATGCTCTCCTTGTCTTACCCCAAAACCTCCATGATATGCCCCAAGATTACCAGAAAAATATAGCACTATTTGATGTCCTGTCACAATATACTTCTCAAAAACATGTCACAAGAATGACAGATTATTGTGAAATCTATGAAATTGATGATTTGGATGTTCATATGAGGTTATTTGCTCAAATTTTAATAGGAGAGGTTAAGAAATGGTTTAAAAAATTAGCTGCTGGTAGTATAGATAATTTAGCTGCATTTCATAGAGCATTCTTAAATAAATGGGAAAACAAAAAGAATCCTTTGAAAATTTTGTCTGATTTTGATGCTTTAAAAAGAGCCCCTAATGATTCTATACAAGATTTCTTGTAGTATTCCTTTTTCAGGATTGCTTATGAATCATACACGAAAAATGCATTTCCAGCAACATATGCAATAAAACAGTGAATTTATCACTTGGATCCTGTATATACATACATCTAGCATCTAAATACAAGAGGAGATCAGAAAAAAATGAAACTAGGTGGGTTAAACAGATCTCCCACACTAGAGTAGCTGAAAATGACTAAAAACCCCAAACTGCATTTTACTAGAGCTGCTGCATCAATGGACTGCGCAGTCTAAAGAGGTTTTTAACATAAAAATATTGGATAAAAATAGATCTACTCATATATTAATGAATAATGCTGAAGTATATAGATCTAGTCTCCTCATACAAAATACAAGAGAACTTGACAAGGGTTTCTTGTCAAATACTCTGCATACAAATGTGATCTTCAGAAAATTATTGAATAATCACTGAAAAACTGAAGCACAAGAGCATAGAAGGCTGGAAATATATCTGACCTGATGTATAACCCTCCAAGGCTTCCTCCCATGAAAGGATGAACCTCTCAATCACAAGGAAACACTGCAACAGAGCCACCAAACCATGCAATGATCACTGCCTCCAAAATAACGCACTCCCTAGCAGAAACATCGTTGGGAGGGTATGAGAAATGTGTGGTATGATACCACAGATCTGAAATAAGCTCTGGATCTCTCCAAACATATCTTTCAAGTGAAGGAAAGTTTCCTCCAATGAGAAACTAGCTCAGGAGCCAGGATTCCAATCCCTTCCACTGCTGCACCTAGCAACACTACACAATCTCCGACAAAGTTGTGTTGATGAATATGGCTGAATATTGGCTTGAAAAATTGATGTGGAATGATGAATACAAACTCTCCCAATGAGCTCCTCAAAGGAAAGAGGTGGGATTCCCACCTGGGAACACCTAGTGCTAAACAACACTGCAGCTTTGCTAAGCAACAAAGCATCAACAATTCTTGGCAGCCAAGAATAATAATCTACAACATGATGAATAATGCTGTCATCCTCTTCCTTATATAAGACATGAGTTTTCTTTCCCTTGGCCCCACTCACTTAGGTTACTTATAACCCAAGTTACATTTCCCTCCAAAATTGTGTTATCCAACCTAGGATTCCCCCTCCAGTAAAACTGCGTTGTTGACTTCGTCAAAGCAGCTTCAATTTAACCTTGATCACACATGAAGGTGTCTTATTGAGCTAGAAAGAGTGTCCCCTTTCAAATTTGGAGTATTTTATTCCTCCTTAGGAGACTTATGGGCTTTTCTTCCCATTTATTCACCGACTATAGCTGCTGCTAACTCTAATGTTCCATTTAGCTTGAAGGCTAAAATTTTGGAACATTACATTACTGTACTAGGTATAACAATGTTTATAATTCCATTCCTGTTGATCTTAAACCTACACCCTACTCTGTACTTCTTAAGTTCCCTGATGGATTTGATCCAGATATGTCTTATCAACTAAGAGAAAGGAATGATGAAACATTAAAACATATGCAATTAGATGCTGTTGGTGTAGAAATAAATATTCTAGCTAAAAATGCCAGACTTAGGAATGAAAGGAGAGTCACAATCAAAGAAGAAACATCAAATTCAGATGCTAAATTAGATTTCTTTGCTAAGACTTTAGAAAAGGTGGTTGATAGATTAGAAAATATTGAGAGAAAACCACAATGGGATAACCAACCTCAAATTAGAAATCCCAACTTCAGAAAAAACAATAACCTTGGAAAAGTTAAAGAAGCTGCTCCAGATCAAAACATTAGGCCCCCATTATAAGAGAACTATGCTGAGAGTTCTCATAATAATTATGAATATGAGGATAACGTCAATATAGTAATGGAGATAGATGAAGAAAACACTATTTTCCTCACTCACGAGGATCAAGAACTTTTTGAGCTTCAACAACTCAAAGTAGAATCTAGTGAATCATTTGATTTCAAACAAGGTTATGACTTCACCATTAATGAAATTCACAGTCAGTATAACCTTATAAATAAGAAAAAATTGAGCCTTCTACAAAAAACACTTCTCAAAATCAAACTAAAAAGAATGTAGAAGCACCAAAAACAAAAATTTTGCGAATTCTCCCAAGGGAAAACAAGGAAAATTCCAATCCTCCCAGTCCCAAAAAATTACCAAGTCCAAAAATTGTTGACATCATTGAAGAAGTGGCCCAATCCTCCAATAATTACCAAAAGGACAACACTACCAAAGCCCCAAATTCAGTAAAATCAGCAATTCCTGATCCTGAGAAGAATCTTGTTGATTCTAAATCAGCAAATCCCAAAACTGTTGATACCAAAGCTTCTGCTGAAAGTTCAAAATCTGAAAAAACTCCCACTTCCCCTGAATCTGTCCCTGAAAAGAGAACTACAGACAACAAAAATCAAGAAACACAAACAAATAACAAAAGGACAACTCAAGATAAAAATACATTAGCTGAAATTCATGAAAAACCCACTCAGATAACTGTCTCAAAAGATGAACTAATTCAGATTAATAAGTCTCAACCAACATTTAATATTCAAATTGAAATAGCAAAGTTAAAAATACCAATTCCTTTAACAAAATTTGTAAAAAATGACTTGTATAGACCAACAATTACTGAAACTTTGAATATGAATGATGGTGAAGATGCCATTAATCTAAATGATGATCAGCCTGAATTAATTTTTGGCCCTGATGTAAATGGTAAGCATTCAGATGGATCAGTTCCTCCCTTCTATATCAGTCTTACTATTCACGATCAGATTTTACACAATGCAATGTTAGATTCAGGAGCTTCCCAAAATTTAATGCCAAAAGCTATCATAGAAACTCTGAATTTAGAAATAACAAGGCCTTATAAAGATTTGTTCTCTTTTGATTCAAGCAAGGTTACGTGCATAGGATTGATAAAAGACCTATGTGTGAATTTGGTTCAGTATCTTGGTAAAAGTATGGTTATGGATATTGTAGTAGCTGACATCCCACCAAAATATGGTATGCTTCTTTCACACTCATGGGGAGCTAAGTTGTAGGGATCTCTACAATTAGACATGAGATATGCCACCATATCAGTGTTTGGACAACCTAAGAAGCTTTATAGAGAAACTTTAATGAAATACATGGTTAGCAGTGCTGAGAGATCAATAAATTACCCAATTTACTCTACACCAACTGATCTTGATTCTTTCATTTTATGTAACTCAGATAATAATGAAATCCAAACTGAATTAATTGACATAAATCCTAAACCAAACAATGATAATATTTTTCAGGAAGCCCTTTGGCACTTAGACTTTGATGGCTCAGTGAACAAGTCAAGACCAGGAGCTAGAGTGTGGATCACAAACATTGAGACCAGTGATTCGGAAGGACATGCCTTTAGACTCAACTTCAAATGCACCAACAACATGGCAGAGTATGAGGCACTTATCGTAGGCCTCCAAATCATCAGAAATTTAGGAGGTAAGAGAATTTTATTTATGGGAGATTCGGAATTAGTCATTAAACAAATAAATGTTGAATATTCTGTTCATAATCCTAGATTAGCTAGATATAGAGATGCAACAACTGATTTGGTTGATGATTTACTAGAATGTAAGTTTGCTACTATTCCTAGAAATCGAAATTTGCAAGCACGTTGCCTAGCAAATTTTGCTAGCACATGTAACTTACCTTTTCAACCAACACATAGATATACTGCTAAAGTTAAATATAGACCCATTGTCCTAAACAAAGTCAAATAATGGCAAATTTTTTCTGAAGATGAACAGATTTATCATTTTTTGAATAATGAGGATGAATTTCAAAATTGTAAGATAGACACAGATGGTAATTTAGATTCAGAACGTAATATAGATTCAAATGATAATTGTGAAATAAATAACATAGATGCACATAAAATTACCAAACCCACTGTATTTACTCAGTCTGACATAGATAAATTAGAGAAGGTAGATATAGAGGAAATAATTGAAGATGAAATTGAGATGTTAGACTTAAAAGATAATTTTTTTCCTAAGGGCTTAACTCCTTTGGAGGAATTATTTGATTCCAATGATGTGCCCAAAAAGCCTAAAATGGAACCAGTCAAGTCTGACATTGAAGAGTGTAACATTGGGACAGAAACAAAACCAAAAATGATTAAATTGTCAAAATCTTTACCCCCTCAAGAAAAAGAAAAATACATTGAGCTTTTAAAGGAATACCAAGATGTGTTTGCATGGAGTTATGAAGATTTAAAAGCATATGACACTAACATAATTCAACACAAGATTCCTATAAAATATGATCAGAAACCATTTAAACAAAAATTGAGGAGGATTAATCCTGTCTTATTACCTTTGATTGAAAAAGAAGTTAAACTCATGTATGATGCCCAAATCATTGCACCAATCAGATATTCTGATTGGGTTTCTAACTTAGTACCTACAAGAAAGAAAATTGGTGAAATCAGATTATGTGTAGATTTCAGGAATCTTAATAAAGTGTCTTTTAAAGATAATTACCCTTTACCCAGAATGGACCATATTTTACAAAGGGTAGTTGGTTCTTCTAGGATTTCTTTATTGGATGGTTTCTCAGGATATAACCAGATACTTGTTCAAAAGGAAGACCAAGCTAAAACTGCTTTTACCACTCCATGGGGCACTTTCATGTACATGAAAATGCCTTTTGGCTTGATGAATGTTGGAGCTAACTTTCAAAGGGCTATGGACATAGCATTTGCAAAGGAAATTCATGAATTCTTGGTTATCTATGTAGATGATATTACTGTTTTTTCTAAGACAAATAATGAACACTTGGATCATCTGAGGAAAGTTTTCATTAAGTGTAGAAAATTTGGTATATCCTTAAACCCAAAGAAGAGTCTTTTTGGACTAGAGGAAGTAAAATTACTTGGCCACATAATTTCAAAGGAAGGTATTAGGATAGATCTAGCAAGGATAGAAGCCATACTAAACATTCACCCACCTAGGAACATCAAAGAGTTACAAGCATTTTTAGGTAAAATTAATTTTTTGAGAAGATTTATTTATAACTTAGTAGAAATCATCAAAGAACTAAATAACATCCTAAAAAAGGACTCTGTTTTAAAATGGAAAATTGAAGCAAAACAATCATTCGAATCCATTAAACATGCTTTAACAAAAACACCAGTCCTAATCAATCCAGACTTCAAGAAAGATTTTATAATCTTTTCATTTGCCTCAGAACATACCATAGCTGCAGTTCTATTGCAGAAAAATGACCAAGGTTTTGAACAGCCTATAGAATTTTTCAGTAAAACTCTTAGAGATGCACCTTTGAAATACAACATAATGGAAAAACAAGCTTTGGCCTTGGTTAAAGCCATAAAATATTTCAGAGTGTACATTCTTTACTCCCACATTATTGCTTATGTCCCTAATTCTGTAGTCAAAGATATTTTAACACAGGATGGGCCAGATGGAAGAAGAGGAAAGTGGATTGCCACTATCCTTGAATATGACATAGAGATTAAACCAACCAAGCTAATAAAAGGACAAGTTTTAGCCAGATTGATGGCTGAATCCAATTGCAATGCTTTAGATATAAATTTTATTGCCCAGGTTGATGACCAGGAAGAGATGGCGACTCCATCGATCAGTGAAGCCTTTCTAGACACACCACGGTACTCAAATATTATCTTTGTACTTAAAAATTTACAAGCTCCTCCTGGATTAACTAGAACTAAAGCTAGATTCATTAAAATTAAAGCAATGAGATATTGTATCTTAGACAATGTGCTTTTTTGGAAAGAACATAGTGGGATTTTACTTAACTGTTTACTGAAATCATAAGCTGACAAAATTCTTGAGGAATTTCATGCAGGCAATTGTGGGGGACACTTATATTGGAAAATTACAATAGATAAGATCCTTAGAGATGGTTTCTACTGCCCTACTTTATTTTCTGATGTGAAAAAATTTGTTACTTCATGTCACAAATGTCAGATTTTTGAAGGAAAAAAGAAGTTGTTACCTTTACCCTTGAAACCTATTTCTACTGAGATGCCATTTCAACAATGGGGTTTAGACTTCATTGGAGAAATTCACCCTCCATCCTCTGGCCAACACAAGTGGATATTTACTGCCACAGATTATTTCACCAAGTGGATTGAAGCCATTCCTACCAGTCAAGCCACTGATTCAGTCATCATATCTTTCATAGAAAACAACCTTTTATCTAGATTTGGATGCCCATAGAAAATAATTACTGATAATGCAACACCCTTTAAATCCAAGAAAATGATTGCCTTTTGCTACAAGTACCATATTACCCTAGGCCACTCTACTGCTTATTACCCTCAGGGTAATGGCCTAGTTGAGTCTTCAAATAAAAGCCTTGTGAATATCATCAAAAAACTAGTTGAAGAAAATAAGAAAACTTGGAATAAAAGGTTAGTCTATGCCTTATGGGTAGATAGACTTACTACCAAGAAGTCAATTGGAACATCTCCTTGCCAGATTGTATATGGGATGGATGCAGTTTTCCCATCATCTTTAGGTGTTCCAGTAATGAAAACTATCCAAGAATCACAAGTAGAACTCAATGATATACAAAGAAGGATAAATAAAACTATTCATCTGCAACGGACAAGGGAGGAAGTATATGAAAAATATCAAGTCATTCAAGAGAAAATCAAGAAAATATTTGATAAAATAACTAAAGAAGATGACTTTGCTATTGAAGATAAAGTGTTAAAGTGGGATTCCAGGATAGAAGAAAAAGGGAAGCATGGAAAGTTTATTTTCTATGGAAAGGACGTTTGTACATCATTGCAAACCCCCATTTTTAACTCTTTCACATCAAATAATGGGGACCCTTTCTATAAAATTTTTGGCAAAATACCTTTTAGGATTTTTATCAAGTCAATTATCTTACAATTTTGTTAATTTTTCATTTTCTTTAGATTCTTGTTTTGATTGCTTGGTTGAAATCGATTTTTTATAAGCTTCCTATTGACGCTTGTTTCGTCTCATTTGGTCAACCGGTTTGTAAATAGCACTCCTTTGAAGTCTAATCAATTATGTCACCTGGGTTAAAAAATGCGGATTTTAATAATGCATTTAGTTTAAATATTAACCCATAGATTAGTTATTACTAACAAATTTTATTTTTACTTATACAACCAAATCATAAAGCATCGGGATTTCAGTCATTTATTCCAATTTTCCAATTTTCAAATAAATTTCTAATCTCGAAAAAATCCAAAATGTCAAAATGGTTGTTTTAGGTAAATCAGCGCTTCAGATAAATTCATAACTTAAAATCACTAAAATAAAATTAAAAAACTAAAAACTAATTTTTAAACATTAAATTTAAATTAATTATTAAATTAATTAAATTAAAATTTAATATTAAAAAACAAATATAAAAAATAAAATAAAAATTAAATCGCATCGGAAGTTTTAATAGCACATTACATCGCATCGGGAAAGTTTAATAGACACATCATTTTAAAAAACCCCGATGGCCTTCACCTCCGATGCGATGAGTTATAAACTCATTTGCTCCGATGCGATGAGTTCACATTAATGGTAGGTGTTGTATCAATATTAGCATCGCATCGGAATTATTCATGGGATGCATTTCAAATAATCCCGATAACCCTCTCTCCCCGATTTCCGATGCGATGAGTCAAAGGCATGAGTCATTACTCACTAGTTTGTTTGAAATTTACTCATGCGTTAGTGATATGTTAGTTTTAGGTTAGTTTTAGTATTAAGTTAGTGTATATTAATGTTAGTTTTATATTAGTTAGTGATATGTTAGTTTTAGGCTAGTTTAATGTTAAGTTAGTCTCACCATAACGTTAGTGTTGAATTAATATATTTTTATGATAAGTGTAATATTAATTTAATTTAATATTAGTTTGAAATAAGAGTTAGTATAGTGGTATGTTAATTTGATATTACATTAGTGGTAAGGTAGATATTAAAGTTAGTTTTAAGTAGGTGTAATATTACTTTAGTTTTATATTAGTATAAATTAAGTATTAGTTTAGTTTTAGTTTAATAATTAATTTTAAATTGATTAAATTAATTAATATTTAAAATATAATTAATTTAATCAAATTTATTATTAATTAGATTACTTTGTTTATAAATAGTTAATTATATTAATTAGTTAGATTAATATTTAATTAGTTTAATTTATAATTAACAATTAAATTAGGATTAACTTTTAGATAATTAGAATCTAATTTAGGATTAGATTTTTAATTAAAAATCTGATTTTTTTTAGCCCAGCAACAGAATTTCCAGATTTATATCAGATTTGACTTAGCATCTTTGGACGCTCATAGATTGAGTTTTACTTGGCCAAATGAGGCCCAGGACGACTCATTGGAAAGAGAAAATCAAGGAGAAAATTTCTAAGGAGGTTTCAATAACAGATTTGATCATTTATTGGGTCAAAAATCAGGCAGAAGATCAAGCTCCGAATTTCTAAAAATAAAATCAATTTTCTGAGTTTTGTTTTCTTCATTTTCATTTGCCCAGCCTCTTCTAATTACAGATTCATGCATCAATATTATCCTTGGTTAATTAAGATCGTTATGAGTATCAATAAGAAGCTCAAATTTCCTTTTTATTTATTTAAATAGAATTTGATTGGATTTGTTTTAATGATAGAAATAATATTTGGATTTTATTATTGCTTCTTAAATGATTTTTAATTTCTTTTTGCAGGAAAAACAGTAGAAGAGATATTGAGGAAAAAGATTTCAATCAATGAGAAGACTCCAACAATTAAATATTGGAATTTTTGAACAATTAAAGTTGGATTGGGCAGATTTTTCTTCAAACAAACTCTCTTCTAAAAATAGTTTTGGGAAGATTATAAATTGCAGATTGCAAAATGTAAAAAAGGGGGCTGCTCTCCTCTACAATTCCAGACTTCTAAAAGCATTTCTGTTATAGGAATTTAGAGTTGTATATAGGGAGGAGAGAAAGTTTCAGATCTGAACATTATTGAGGGTTTATGCTTTATGTCTTGTATTATGCATGATGGGTAGAGTTTGCATTTCTGCAGCTCTAGTTTTGAAAACATAAATTCAAGTAATGTAAAGTATTGTTAGAGACCAGGATTAGAGAAGCGGATTCAATTAACTGGTATTTTTGGCATTTCTGTATCAAATACCAGTTTCATTTTTATTTTAATAAAATTGTTGTTTCATTTTATTCATGTTTTGGCATTTCTGTTGATATGGATAATTTGTCTCAAATTGTTAAGTATCTCCACTCTTATGAATTAAAATCTGATTTTTGAGTAACCATTACTCAGAAATCTGTCTTATAATACTAATTTATTAAATAGTAATGTGTTGTGAATTTATTCCACATGTTATTGTTTAATTATTAGTTTGACTGAAATAATAATCAATATCATTTTTGTGAATTTCTTCCGGAGTGTTGTTGATTTATTATTTTAGTCAAATGGTCTCAATAGAATATGTTTTGGTACTCACAAATGTGAGATAATTGAATTTCTTCGTTAGCTTAACATTAATTTAAAACTAGACATATTTTAATTCTCATTATTTAATTATCTTGCTCTTAGTTGGGTTAGATTTATATCTACCTAATTGAGATAGGATTTAGATTAGTTTCTTTTGCTTGCATTATAGAATAAGTTGGCATTTAGATTAATTTCTAGATTTTTTTAAGTCCTCTCCTCAAAGAGGCAAAATTTTAGTTGTGGCTTGGCTGAACCCAAATCAGCTTAAGGGTCATTCTCTTGCCTGATCAGCAAGAAGAAGTGATCTGATATCCCTGTCTATTGGTAGTTAAAGATACATTATAAACCAATAGCAATAGGGAGAAGGTAACTGGACCTAGTTAAACCAGTCAGAGCCACCACACCAAACGGAAAAGGAGCTGCTTTAAGGTCCGGACCGGGTGGTTATCCCCCAATGTTGTTGCAGCGATTTTCGAGGTCATCAGACTCATGAAATTTGAGAAATAATGCTTTCCACGATATTTCAGAAATTTGGATGGAAATGATATTCAAGATGGACCAGTTAATGGTATAATTCTGAAACACTACTATTCTTCTGAGTTAACTAATAGTTAGTCATAATTTTCTTTTACATCATTATAAATATCCATTGCAGTTTGTAGATTGGATTGGATGTTTTCTTTCCAAAGTTGAAGCCTGGAGTGAAGGCCCTAAGCTCTAAAGAGTAAAATGTCATAAATATGAGTTATTGCTGAAAACATAAAACAATTACTAGATCATCAAGGTAAAAATGGAAGGCTACTAGTCTTGGAGTTCTTGACATTTCACCAGGAAATGCCATCCCCATGTGAAGCTGCTGTTAGGGTCCTATAAGTATTGGATTCATAATTTTGAATTGACTTATGATAATCTTGTAAATATGTACATAATTTTCTTTCTGCAAGTTGTTTTCCCATATTTTGTGAAAAAATAAAAAAATAGAAAATAAAAAAGAGGGTAAAAATCCTAAAAGAAAGATCAAAGGACTTAGAAAAAATAATATACCCCAAAGAAAAAGAAATAAAAAATGAAAGTGTGCAAATTCAAATTCCACTACTATTTACTTTCAGATGATTATGGCAGAGTGTCAATAAATGCCATAATCCAGTTGAATTGTTCAATCTTGACTTGTCATGTTTCAATTTTATTGTTGTAGAATAGTGAATAAATATTAGTCAGACTGCCTAATCCTAATTAATTAGTAGATAGGTAGAGAATAAAGAGGAGCTCATCGGTTTAATCTGAGCCCTCGGATGATATAAGGAAAATTTAGATAGTTTTTATGCTTTCAAAAGAATAAAATGTTTAAGGTTGCTAGCTCAAATGCACCTACAAAATGGAAGAAAAAATGTTAGATTAAAAGTTGGGTAGGTAGAAAGAAGTGGCAAAATCATTATAAATATTTGTTACCAGAAAAAAATCACTAATTTCCCCTCCCTTATAGTTATTCTGCAATCTAAACTTCCAGTCAAAGAGGCTCAGATCATTTCTTTGATTTCTGTTGGGACCAGACCCAAGGCTCAATGACTGTTAAGTTAAAAGTGTTGAATTCCTATACTAATCCCTAATTATCATCATGTACCCTACATTCATCCATTCCACTGCAATTTCATAAGTAAATATCTTTTTACTTAATGAAAAACAAAATTCCCTTTTGATTAATCTCCTTCATTCATAAAAACATTAAAAAACCCTCCAAAAATATTATATTCCAGGTCAAAGTGGTCAAATTATAAATGATAAAGCTTTGCTTTTACATTATCACTTTACTTAGCAATATAATTATATTTTGGTGTTTTCATTGTCCTTGATCATATTAACTTCTAATTTATTTATTAAATCCCTATAAAAAAACCTTATCCTATTATTATAACCCCTTTTTATCTAATTATCTTCGAAAACCCACTATTATAAGCTTTTTTGCCAAAGTTAATTATCCACATGTTTAAATAAAAAAACCCCAATTATATTCCCTTCGGCATAAAACTAACATTATGTAAATAATCCCGCCCCATATGGTTATTGGACTCCTCCATGGTCTAAGACTATATAATAAAAATATAAATATGATTTTCGGGCAAATCTTATGTCTTTGGAAACTAAAATCACCCCCCAAGCCTTTGCAATAAGACATTGCAATTTACCTTGGCTCACACGCATTTTACCATATATATAAACCCTTTATATATATATATATATATATATCACCACCCATTTTACCCTTTGGAACCATATAGTTAACCTTTTTATATATTAAAACCTTGATTATAAAGTGTTTTTTTTTTTACAAAGGTTTTATTATATTTCAATCCAACACCATTTCGACTGCAACTTCTAAACTAATCTTGGCCCTTCGCTTCAACATTTTAGATCCAACAGCACAAAATCCTTTTCATGCTCATAAATCAATCGACCTCCTGCCACTCAAATGAACGCAAAATGGGTGGTATTCCCATTTTCCCCCCTATGACATGGCGTCTCCTCATTGCGTCTCGTTCATTTTGGCAAATACAGCTTACCACCATGAGCCAACGCGAAAACCACTGATGGTTTCGCACTTTAAAAATTAAAACTATTGCCCGCCATTTGATAGGACCTGCAATTAATGCATTTACGAGGGTTAAATATCGAAATTTTAAACCTTTGTTATACCTTTTAATGTATAATTGCGTATACCGAATTGAAAAGAAGTTTCACTTGACTGTTTTAAAACCTCTCAACTGTGTTCAAGTCCCTGTTTATCGAATTCAAGTTCAAAACTAGGTTTGACCACAAATTTCCCTTTTGAAGACCGGCTAAGCCATTTGATGCACCAGTAAGCGAAACCAGAGCTCAAATTCAACAACAACGAATTGAAAAAACCCTTCTGACTACCAAAATACCTGCATTTAAGGTATTTTTCGACATTCCAACCTGCAATTTCACAATTTAAACCTTTAGCTGAACCAATTAAGATACTATTAGAGAAATTTTCCATCCCAGTTTTTCCAAAACACTCAAAAAATAGGGAAAACCCTCGCAAAAAGTTTCCAGAATTCTGTGATTCATAAAACCCTTTTAAAGCCAAATCCTCAGTGTTAAACCCTTGTAAATCACTTCCATGGTTTGAAAAGATCTTTAAACCTACAAATTTTCTGAAAAATCTCGTTTGCAACCCTATTCATTCAGAAAACCTGTGCTTTCTATCTTAAACCTGTTGAACAGATCCCAGATTCCTAAATTGCACAAGAATTGCTCAAATTCCCTTTGTTTAAGAAAAATTAACTATTGAAAATTGTGTAATCTTGCTTTAGTTATCTGAAAATGACAAAAAAACAAATGACACCTAAAGCTGGAGGATCCAAGCCTGTTGAACCTGGAGGATCCAAACCTCCCAAGTCTAAAGTAGCAAAAGCCCCAAAATCCACCCCTGCACTCACTGCAAAATCCACTGTGACTGTTAACCCCCTTAAGCCACCAATGTCTACTGAAGAAATCATCCCCTTGGTTGATGTGGATTATAAAATTGTAGACCCTATGGTAGAATTCAACTTATTAGAAGTTCACAATTGGTGTTATGAAAAGTTCCTAGATAAAGATAACATGCCTCTCTGGGATACAAATTTACCCAAATATGTAATCCCAGTAACACATCCTGGTCAAGACCTGGTAAGAATGTGCTAAAAGTACTATGTAAGAATGTGCCAAAAGTACTATGTTCCAGACCAAAGAGAAATTGTCAATGCTGATAGGGAGATTATTTTTTGTATCACTGCAGAGTCCATAAATGAAATGTTGGAACTACAGTTTGACCCTAGGGCAGTTCCCCTATCCATTGAAGCATTGACTCAGTTATATTTGGGATTGGATTTCCCTAAGAGATTCATGATTTTTCAGAACTTCATGCCAGCTCGCGTGGATATTCCAAAGCTAAATCCTCCCTATGTTGGGAAAAATACTGAGAGGGGGGGGGTGAATCAGTATTTAGGGCTGAAAACTTTTTACTTTTTCTTTCTCTTAAAACCATATGCTATTTTACAGAATCCAACGTGTATGTCCAGAGATCTTATTATGTCTTTACTTAGATCATTGCATCATTCATTCATCAGATGTTTAGTAAGCAGTAATTTGAACAGAAATAATAGAACAAACCATCAAACATAAGCCACACATATGAACACCAGTATTTAAGGTGGAAACCCAATTTGGGAGAAAACCACCGCTACTGTTATCTCAGTCTCCAATATTTATTATAAATAAAACTTCTTACAATTTATACTGCCGCAGACTTATACCAGCACGCAGGAACCTACCTGCAGAAAGGCTACAACCTTCTCTCGTTTACTAGCTACCACTGAAAGGGAGCTACAACCCCCTCACTGAAGGCTTCGACCCTCAGCAGCACTGCAGATCACGTTCCATCAATTTTCATAATGGATCCACCAGTTTCCACACAACATACCTTGCAGGCCACTAGATTTATTCATTTTCTTCAGTACACTCGCACCAGTTCTTCATGATTTCGTCAGTTGATCAAACTAGAGATTCATCATCATCAGATCATTATATCCATGGGTGCATCGTAGATTCAGATTTATCAATTAAGAACAGAGTTTTTCATGCAGATATTCCTTAGAGAAATTTGTTCATTCACCACCCTTACGCATGCACACCTTGTACAATAATCGTCTTCTCCTTATATAGTTTTTGCCTTTAGTAAAACCATGAGTCAAAACCATCCAACCGCTGATGGTATTCCTTCTTTGATTGGAATTTTATTTATCAAATTCGTGGAGTTTGATAGATAAACATTATCCACAACCTTTGGAAAATTAAAATATATAATATAACTTTATATTAATAACCAGCACTTTTAAATACACCTTAAAAATGAGCAATATAAATTAAATTGGGGCCCAGCGCTAACAATCGACTCGATCGAAGGGCTCACGTTACATCGCGCCGCAACATCCAAATCGATGGATATCGCTTGGGTAACTTGCACAGGAAATAACGCGCGATGGCACGCCGTACCTGGGTTATCCTTCACGCACCTTCCGAACATAGCCACCGTCTGATGGCATCTTCCCAGATCAAATATATGTATCAATATCGCTGGGCATCCTGGGTCGAACAATAACGCGCGATGGCGCACAGTGACAAGCGATTTTCCATGGGTCCACCTTGCCACGTGTCGAATGATTTATGTAATCGCTCCCAACTCCTCAAATACCGCTCACTCCGCATAGGTGGTGCGATGAAAACCATAAACCGCCTTCACTGTTCACTCGGTCACGGTTCCACTCTTCCATGCAAGGTTCTGTCGCACTTCCTTTTGTTATGTTCTACCTCTTTCCTTCCAGGTTCCGTTCATGATTCCAAAGGGTTAGTATGGGTTTTCACTATCCTTCTTACTTAGTTAACTCTGGTCTATCTTCGACAAGATTTCCAATAAACAACAAACAAATGTAGTTCTCTTCCGATGGGATTTTCACTATCATTAGGATAGAGTTAGTTATACGCATGCTTTCTCTTATGAGGGGAATGAATTCAACAGAGTTTGTTCGAACAATTCGAGAGAACCAATGGACGAGATTTCCTCACAAACATCAACTCGAGACAATTCAATGTCATTTTGTCTTCAATTCTGCTATGATATATATAATATATCAACCTTCCATTGCATGTTCGGAGTTCTATCCTGTCACAGTTCCGCTTCTAACTGTACATTCAAGTTCTTGATTCTGCAAGCAAAACCATCATATCTCCGCAACCATTAATTCCTTCAATGGATTTCTTACTTATCACGGATTTCATCAGGGTGAATTACCATTTACTTAGAACATTCACTTATTCTTTTCTATTCGATGGCCTTTTTCTCCTACTCTGTCTCTGGACAATTCTGCTTCAATTATGCACTCTTCTTCTGCTGCTACTTTGCTTTTCCTCTTTTCATGGTTACTGTTTCAGATGCTCTTTCTTTGCCAATTCTTTTGCCACTTCCTTTGCCATCAATGACAATATTTCCAACAATCTCCCCCTTTGGCATTGATGGCAATACTCTTCCTATAATTGTCTTATAGAGGCCCTTTGTTGCTTTTCCTCCCCCTTTGACATCAATGGCAAAGAGTTGATCAAGATCATTTGAATCGACAATACCATGCTCCCCTTGAGATCATGCTGCATCCAGAGATGCCCAACAGCACCTCACAACCAATTTAATCTTATGTATTTAAGTAGATCTGATCTTCTGCATGGCAGAGACTACTCCTAGTTTCTGTCTGAGATATTCGAACGCTTCCCTGGGTAGAGGTTTGGTAAATATATCAGCAACTTGTTCTTTGGAGGGAACATACTCCAATTTCACCTTTTGTTCAAGCACTTGTTCACGTAAGAAGTGATATTTGATGGGAATGTTCTTGGTCTTGGAATGCATAACAGGATTCTTTGAGATACTGATGGCACTTGTATTATCACACATAATGGAGATAGGAGGTGAACATTTGATTTGAATGTCTTGTAAGGTTTGCATCATCCAAAGAAGTTGAGTGCAACATGATGCGGCAGCCACATATTCTGCTTCTGCTATAGATAAGGCAATAGAGCTTTGCTTCTTGTTGAACCAAGATACTAACCGGGGCCCCATATAGAATGCACCACCACTAGTGCTTTTCCGATCATCAACATTTCCAGCCCAATCTGCATCAGTGTATGCATGAAGAGTAAGATCATCATTCTTTGGATACCATAGTCCAAAGTCTTGAGTTCCTTGTAGATATTTGAATATTCTTTTCACAGCCTAAAGGTGAGACTCTTTTGGATTAGCTTGGAATCGTCCAACAATCCCAACTGCATGCATAATGTTTGGTCTTGTCCCAGTGAGATAAATTAGACTTCCTATCATAGATCTGTATTCTGGTTGATTCACTGTGGGGGAATCATCATTAGAACTGAGATTACATCCGGTTATCATTGGTGTACTTACAGGTTTGCAATCTTCCATGCCATACTTCTTCAAGATTTGCTTAAGGTATTTTGCTTGTGATAAGAATATGCCATCTATTGCTTGTTGCACTTGCAAGCCAAGAAATAATGTTAGTTCCCCAAGTAAAGACATTTCAAATTCTTGCTACATATCAGAAGCAAATTTCTGACTCATAGACTCTTCATTACTTCCAAAAATGATATCATCAACATATACAACCACAATCAATAGTTTGTTATTTTTAGTTTTTTTGTATAAGTTGCTATCAGCAGACCCCTTTGAAAATCCTTGTTGATGAAGATATTTGTCAAGACGATAATACCATGCCCTTGGAGCTTGTTTGAGACCATATAGAGCCTTTTTAAGTCTACAAACAATATTTTCATCATTTTCAAAAATGAATCCTTTTGGTTGTTCTATATAAACTTCTTCTTCTAGATCTCCATTGAGAAAAGCAGATTTAACATCCATTTGATAAACTTTGATTTGTTGGAAGCTTGAAAAAGCAAGAAACATTCTTATGGCTTCAAGTCTAGCTACAGGAGCAAACGTTTCTTCAAAGTCTATATCTTCTTGTTGAGCATACCCTTTGCAAACAAGTCTAGCTTTATTTCTTATAACATCCCCATTCTCATTTAACTTGTTTTTGAATATCCATTTAGTTCCAATGATATTTTTGTCATGAGGTCTTGGTACTAATTCCCAAGTGTGATTCTTCTCAATTTGATCAAGCTCTTCGTTCATGGCTTGAATCCAACATTCATCTTTGCAGGCTTGACTGACATTGTGTCGTTCAATAGTGGACAGAAATGCCAGATTGCTAGAAGATCCCACAAGAGTCCTTCTTTTTTGTACACTTGATCCCTTTTCTCCCAAAATTTGAGATTTTGGATGATTCTTTTGAACATATCTGGATGGAGCTTTTTCAGATAAATCATATTTGGGTTCTCCATTGGGTTCACTGTCTATATCATCCTTATTTGATGTAGAAGGATATATGTCATCATCATCTTCATCTGTTGTTTGTTTTCCTTCTTTTGGAGCTGCAGGAGACTCATCAATAACAACATCAATACATTCAACAATCTTCCGAAGTATTTTATTGTAACATTTATATGCTCTACTCCTAGAGGAGTAAATCAAGGAGTATTATTTATTTGTCTAAATCTGCCAATTTTTTTTCATCATTATTTTTGATAAAGCATTTGCTTCCAAAAATTCTAAAAATGTTTACGTTGGGAGGATTACCATACCAGAGTTCATATGGATTTTTATCACTATTTACACGAACATGTGCTTTGTTGAGAATGTTTGCTGCTGTATGTGCTGCTTCTCCCCAAAATGTGTCAGGTGTTCCGAAATCATCAAGAATAGCTCTAGCCATTTGTTGAATTGTTCTGTTCATTCTCTCTGCAACACCATTCTGTTGTGGAGTGCCAGCTACAGAGAACTGTCTTTTTATGCCGTGTTGTTCACAGAATTCAAGAAATTCTTTGGATGTATATTCTCCTCCCCGACTCTATCCGAGACACTACTTTGATCTAATCATTCTTCACCTAGCTTGAGGCCTAGTTTCAACGTTTGGCTGGGAAATAAGCAAACCAACTAAAACACATTCTAGAGAAATCATCAATAAATAGGATATAGTATTGTTCACCACGTGGTGACTTTTTCTTCACAGGTCCACATATGTCAATATGAATGAGTTCAAGAGGCTTACTTGATGATCCTTCCTTGGCATTAAATTGTACTCTGGTTTGCTTACCGAATTGCCAAGATTTGCATATGATATTTTCAGGTAGAGTAATATTGGGAAGATCACGAACAACTTTAAGTCTGTTTGATTTGTTGATTTGAGAGAAGCTCAGATGCCCCAACCTTCTATGCCATAGCCAATTTTCTGAAGATTTACTCAAATAACATTGTTCTTTGGGGTTCTTCAATATATACAGGTTGTTTGGAGTTCTTTTTCCTTTTATAATTTCTTTACCTGTATCAAGATCACGTACCACACATTCTTTTGAAATAAAGACAACTTCAGTTCCTTGATCACACATTTGACTTACACTTAACAAGTTATGCTTTAATCCATCCACATACATGACTTCATTAGCTTTCACCTTTTCTTTTAGAAAAATAGACCCTTTTCCCTTAATGACCGCAGGAGTATCATTTCCAAATGTAACATTCTTTTCCTTATCTAGAGCACTATATGCAAGAAGTTTGTTTTTGTCACCTGTCATGTGTCTTGAGCATCCACTATCAATGTACCATTGATTTTCTTCACCTTCTGCAAATAACGCTATGCCACAATTTTCAACCTGTAATTCCTTCTTTTTCCATACTTTGGAGCTTGAAGGAAAATGCTCTTTTGGCTGAACTTTGCTCCTGCATTCATATTCTTCATGGCCAAAGTTATTGCAATAAGCACATTCAACTTCATTTTGAAGAGGAGAAAAGTTGTTATAGGTATTCTTCTTTGTTCCAATATCAATCCTTTTCTTTCTTGCTTCTCTTGTCATGATGGTTTTATATGCAACACATTGAACAAATTTATGACCAAAATTGTGACATGAGAAACATTGTCCATTGAAGAAGAAATTTCTGCGATCATGAAATCTTCTACTTGAATTTACCTGTTGATTGGTGTTTCTTTGAAAAATATTCCTGTTAATGTTCTTTGAATTGAGATGATCATGCTTTACCTGTAAAGATTCTTTATTCCCTTGTTGAGTGGTAGTATGTTGTATACCAGCTGTAGCTGCTTTTAGATAATTTGGTGCTGAAGCCTAAGAAGATTCTCCGATATATCCAAGACCTGTATTTATAAGAGGAGAATGTTGTACCTTGATAATCTCAGCTAAGGTTTCAGATCCTTTAGCAAATCTAAGATTCAGAGTCTTTACTTTCTCAAGTTCTTTTCTTAGGCTTACTACTTCACACTCTAATTTCTCATTGTGTTTCTCCTTTTCTTCAAGTTGATTTTTCAGAGTCTCTATGGTTATTTTACTCTCTTCTAAGCATATTTTGAGTTGATTGTTTTCATCAAGAAAATCATTGTCCTCTAGAGCATCCTCAAAAGTATCCTTTTCTTCTCTAGATTATTTTTCAAATGCCATGAGAAGTCTAAGATCTTGTTCACATTCTTCCTCACTATTAGATAACCCATCACTGTCTTCATGAGTATAGTAACTTTTTCTAGTGCTAAACCGATTCTTATTCCTTCTTTCTACTTCCTTCCCTTTTTTATGTGTTTCTTTATGAGGACACTTAGCAGCATAATGACCAACTCTTCCACAATCAAAACATTTGAAAGGAAGCTTACCTCTGAACCGTCCTGTGCCAAGTTGAAGTTTCTTTACAAAGTTTATCTCATCTTCTTCTGAGATATATCCTGATCCTTCTGCTTTTTGTACTTCCTTCCCTTTTGTAGAAGTTATAAAGATTGCTTCTTTGACTTCAGATGGTCCTCCTCTTCTCATTTCATATGCAGTTAGTATGCCATGAAGTTGCACCACAGTAAGATTTTGAAGATCCTACTTTTCTTCAAGAGCAGAAACTTTTGACTCAAATTTTGCCATTAGTGATCTTAAAATTTTCTCAACCAAAGTAGATTCGGTTATTGTTTCTCCCAGATTTCTCATACGATTTACAATATCATCAAGACGTAAAAAGAAATTGGCAATGCTCTCTTCATTATCCATTTTTAGATTCTCATATTGAATTCTGAGAGTTTGGAGTTTAGCACTTTTTACCTTTGCATCACCTTCATAACTTAGAATGATTTTGTCCCGTATTGCCTTTGCTGTATTCAGCTACATGAATTTTACAAATTCTAATTCAGTTAGACTTCCCAATAGAGCATTGACCGACTTTGCATTTGTTTCATAATTCTTTCTTTCCGTCGGATCTGTTGGTACTGCAGCTGGATATTGATATCCTGCTTCAACAATTTCCCACATCGTCTCAGACTGAAGATAGGATCTCATCCTTGTTTTCCAAAAGATTAAATTGTTTCCGTTAAAGAGCGGAGGCCTGATAGATGCCGTTCCATCTTGATTGCTCATCTTGCTTGATCTTCCTTCTAGCGGCTAAGCTTTTTCAGAAGGACCTACTCTGAAACCAATTGTTTGGAAAAATACTGAGAGGGGGGATGATTCAGTATTTAGGGCTGAAATTTTTTTACTTTTTCTTTCTCTTAAAACCATATGGTATTTTACAGAATCCAACGTGTATGTCCAGAGATCTTATTATGTCTTTACTTAGATCATTGCATCATTCATTCATTAGATGTTTAGCAAGCAGTAAGTATGAACAGAAATAATAGAACAAACCATCAAACATAAGCCACACATATGAACACCAATATTTAAGGTGGAAACCAAATTTGGGAGAAAACCACCGTTGCTGTTATCTTAGTCTTCAATATTTATTATAAAGAAAACTTCTTACAATTTATGCTGGCGCAAACTTATACCAGTACGCATGCACCTACCTGCAGAAAGGCTACAACCTTCTCTCGTTTACCAGCTACCACTGGAAGGGAGCTACAACCCCCTCACTGAAGGCTTCGACCCTCAGCACCACTGCGGACCACGTTCCATCAATTTTCATACTGGATCCACCAGTTTCCACACAACATACCTTGCAGGCCACCAGATTTATTCATTTTCTTCAGTACACTCGCACCAGTTCTTCATGATTTCGTCAGTTGATCAAACCAGAGATTCATCATCATCAGATCATTATATCCATGGGTGCATCATAGATTCAGATTTATTAATTAAGAACAGAGTTTGTCCATGCAGATATTCCTTAGAGAAATTTATTCATTCACCACCTTTACGTATGCACACCTTGTACAATAATCATCTTCTCCTTATATAGTTTTTTCCTTTAGTAAAACCATGAGTCAAAACCATCCAACCGCTGATGGTATTCCTTCTTTTATTGGAATTTTATTTATCAAATTCGTGGAATTTAATAAATAAACATTATCCACAACCTTTGGCAATTTAAAATATATAATAGAACTTTATATTAATAACCAACGCTTTTAAATAGACCTTAACAATGAGCAATATAAATTAAATTGGGGCCCAACGCTAACAATCGACCCGATCGAAGGGCTCACGTTCCATCGCGCTGCAACATCCAAATCGACGGATATCGCTTGGGTAACTTGCACGGGAAATAACGCGCAATGGCGCGCCATACCTGGGTTATCATTCGTGCACCTTCCAAACACAACCACCATCTGATGGCATCTTCCCAGATCAACGGTATGTATCAATATCGCTGGGCATCCTGGGTCGAACAATAACGCGCGATGGCGCACAGTGACAAGTAGTTTTCCATGGGTCCACCTTGCCACGTGTCGAATGATTTATGGAATCACTCCCAACTCCTCAAATACCGCTCACTCCACATAGGTGGTGCGATGAAAACCATAAACCTCCTTCACTGTTCACTCGGTCACGGTTCCGCTCTTCCACGCAGGGTTCCGTCGCACTTCCTTTTGTTACGTTCTACCTCTTTCCTTCCAGGTTCCGTTCATGATTCCAAAGGGTTAGTCTAGGTTTGCGCTATCCTTCTTACTTAGTTAACTCTGGTCTATCTTTGACAGGATTTCCAATAAACAACGAACAAATGTAGTTCTCTTCCGACAACATTTTCACTATCATTAGGATAGAGTTAGTTATACGTAGGCTTCCTCTTATGAGGGGAATTAATTTAACAGAGTTTGTTCGAACAATTCGAGAGAACCAATGGACGGGATTTCCTCACAAACATCAACTTGAGACAATTCAATGTCATTATGTCTTCAATTCTGCTATGATATATATAATATATCAACCTTCCATTGCATGTTCGGAGTTCTATCCTGTCACAGTTCCGCTTCTAACTGTACATTCAAGTTCTTGATTCTGCAAGCAAAACGATCATATCTCCGCAACCATTAATTCCTTCAATGGATTTCTTACTTATCACGGATTTCATCAGGCTGAATTACCATTTACTTAGAACAGTCACTTATTCTTTTCTATTCGATGGCCTTTTTCTCCTACTCTGTCTCTGGAAAATTTTGCTTCATTTATGCACTCTTCTTCTGCTGCTACTTTGCTTTTCCTCTTTTCATGGTTACTGTTTCAGATGCTCCTTCTTTGCCAATTCTTTTGCCACTTCCTTTGCCATCAATGAAAATATTTCCAACACCCTATTCCACTTCTAAGTTTCCTGAAGGTTCAAGACATGTAATTTCAATGTTATCCTTCATATTGGGCTATTTCACTGATGAATCCATCCTTGGTTTTTTGTCTACTTTGTCTCCTGGTCAACCTCCTGCTATGATTTTTGACTTTTCCAGGTTTATAGTTGATTCTATCTATCATCAGTTGACTATGTTTCCCTCTGAAGGGGTATTCAGATATTCTTCATATTTATTTCACTTGTTCTTATTCTCACAAGTTGATCACTTTCCAATAGCATTACAGAAATTGAATGTAGAGGGTTAGCCTCTATAAGTTGTATTTTGGAAATCACTATTGAGAAAGGAAGGAGGTGAATATAGCTACACATATTTTACAGATTTGTTCATTAGGTCAGCTATGAATTTGCTACATAGATCAAAATAGCCTAGAGTAAGTGAATAAATGAAAAGGATATTACAACTAGCAGAAGAATGCAAAATGGGAGATTGGTACTTGTATGAGAAACACACAGAATTGAGGATTTTTGGGTCCAATTTATTGCCTTACAAATTTCCCAAGTATTTGACTATCATAGTCTTTGCATTAGAGTATTTAAGACATCTTTTGAATGTTGATGCCATCAATTTCTTGGCATCCAAAAAGAAAACTCAATTCAAACTGAAAAATCAGATTGGTCCTTTCATTGTGAATAACAGAGAAGCTGATAAAGAGATAGATAAAATATTGTTAGAGCTAAAATTTTAGAAAATTTTCCCTTGGAATTATGACCCTCAAGGTCTTCGCATCAGTATAATGGTTAAAAATAAACTACCTCCTTTCATACATGAACCCAAGCCTGATATTGAGAAATTTTCAAATCAGATAGAATGGGTAGCACACACTTTGACAAATACAACTGCTAATGAACATCCAATAGAAAAAATGGATACCACACTAGCCATGATAGCTTCAAAACAGCCAGAATATTCAAGCAAAATAATTAGAGATGAGGGAGCCTACACAGTAGAGACCACCGCAGATACTAAATTCAAGTTGATTTAAAAAAAAAAGGCTCAGATTCAGTTCCATAGGGAAAGATAAAGTGATCGAAATTGATGATACAAATGGCCAAGAAACAAATAATGAGCCTGAGGTAAACAAGGATGAGGCCACTGAAATAATTAAAGAGACTGTAACAGAAATAGAAAGGGAATAAGCAGCAACCAAAGAAACAAAATCGCAGATGACTGAGCAACATGTTAGTATGGAAGCTTCTTCTTCTCAGACAGTAGAAGAAAAATATTTGGATATTAAATAAAGATATAAATAGATCAAACAAAGGAATGAAGAAATCAAAAGTGAGATTTATTCTCAATTTCTCAAATAGAAGCCAGGAAATCAGAATAGGTTACTTACAGCATTTGATTACTCCTCAAATAAAATGATCATGTCATATTTACAACCAACTACTTCAACTCCAAAAACAATGGCTAACTATAAAAAGGTTGAATTTGAAGTAGATACTGAAAAGGTGCATGAACTGGATCAAATAGAATTCCACAGACATAGCTCTGAGATGCTATATTCTACTGTGGTGATAAAATCCATGAGTGTGAAAAATTTGCAGAATACCATTATCAACATGCAAGACCAAATGAAACTTGACAAAGGCTCTTTGTATGCCAAAGATTTAAGGATCAAGGCCTTAGAAGATTTGATTTTGCAAATAGGAGTTGACCCATCAAATGTGCAAGCTACTGAAGTATTGATCAAGAAGAAAAATGATGATATTGTTGCTTTAAGGAAACAGTTAAAACTTCCTCAAAGTGAGCACCCACAGAGTAACGAGATACTTCAAGAACAGAAAGAAAAAGAGGATATGATGCATTTGATCATAAATATAACTGCCCAAATTAAAGCTATGGAAATTCAAATGGATATACTTATAAAGGAAAAAGAAACTGTGAAGGAAACTGATACTTCCACCATTCCTACAGTCATACCTATTATTACTGCCGATGTTCCTTCTACACTGGGAGAAAAATTGGCACCAAAAGAGTTATTGGCAACTGCAGTGTCAGTACATTAGCAACAGATTCTTCAACCACACAGGTACAATAGACAAATGATGCAGGACAAATAGTAAAGGCTATGGAGGAGATGTCACTGAAAAACAATGAAATTAATAGCTTGAAGAAAATGATTCATAATATGGAAGTATCTAACAAAGCAACATTAATTAATGCTAACAATTATGAGCAGAGGGCCAAAATACTTGAAGAGAAAATCAAAAGCCTTCAAAAATACTTGAGTTTCACTGCACAAATTTCTTACATAAGAAATTACCTATGGACCAATATAATTGAGGCTATACATATTCAGTGGCCATCAATCCAGATCATATATGAATAGAGAGACCTACTTCTAGCAGCACAAGTAGAAATCCAGAAGACAACAAAAGAATTAGCAGATAAAGCAGCACAAGCATTAAAGCTAATCACTTTCTTGAATAGTAAGAACATAACAGAGCTTAAAGAATTGAAGATACAGGATAGGACAAAGACAATATTTCAAATCAAGAAATTTTTGACTAAGAAAACCCTAATGAACAATCCAAAAGAAAAATGTGATGCCACAAATTTTTCTATTACCAAGTTTTTAGCAAAATACACTATGCTAAGACAAGCTGGCATTCCAGATATTCATGTCTTCAATGAGAAATTGATGGACCAAAAAGAATATGACAAAAAGATAAGGGATCATACTAAAGAACAGGTCAACAAGCCACTGCCATAGGGCTCTCCCACTGGAAAGGTTGTTCTCCAATATATTGAAGGCTTATTTTTTCTTCAAAATGAAATCAAACATTTGTTTGTCATCAAACCAAATTTTTCCAAGTATATTGATGTTGATGAGAACTTCAGAAAACTAAAAAGGGTAAAAATACTAGATGCTGAACAATGGCAGACTTTTACAGATTTTTTGTAGCAGCAAAGAAGCAAAACAGTGAAAGAAAGTGCAGGTGAAACAGTTAATCTGAGAAGGAAACAATAAAACAGTTCTTTGATTTTGATTTTTTACTGCCGAGAAGTCTCTTTTTACAACAGTTAAAGGTTAAAATATCAGTTAAAGAGTATAAGGATGAAAGAACAGAGTTAAAGTGTATCAGAGAGAAAAGCAACATCCAGTTAATTTTGACTGTTGTAATTTCCCTTTTTACAGCAGTAAAATAATAAATAAACAGCGTGAAAGAACATCAGGGATGAAGTACAATGTTAAAGAGTATAAGTGGAAAGAGGATCAGTTAAGTCATCTTCCAAAATATATTTTTCAATGTGCTAGCAAGCATGGACAACTATTCAACAAATAGTTTTTGTTAGATAAGTTAGTTCTATATTTTCTAGATAAGAGGGCAGCTTGCTAAAGTTGTTAAGCAGTTGTCCCTCTTAATGTGTAAAGATATTTTATATTTCCTAGAGTCATTCCTAGATCTCTCTAGGATATTTGTAATAAACATTTGTATAAATAATTCAATTTGTGAATTGTTTAGGGTGGAATAAAATTGCTAAGAACATTATAGACATTTTGTTGGTACGTTGGAGGCTCACATGTGTTGATTTCAAAGCAGCAGTCTTGACAATAGCCAATTGGACTTCATAATTCAGGATTCATGCGATAATTTGAAGAGTAAAGTACTTTATTACTGTCATTGTTTCTTTTTCTGAGTTACATAAAATTTCATATATGTTGTTCAATATTAATGATTAATTAGGAGTATTACTTCAGGACTAGTGTAAAAACTCCCTGTATTAACTACTTAATCATTTAAATGTTTTCTACTGATTTCCGGATTTATGAATTCTTAATTGCTCCTAGTCCCCTTTGGCCCCTGCCTCCTTCCTCTTTTTCCGGATCAAAGGATCCTTCATTTCCCTTTATCCCGAAGCAAGCCATTTCATCAAAAAAATCTATCCAAATCTCTGAGGGTTATCTACCTTGCCCTGAATACATTAGCATCCTTTTGGCCTTGCCTTCCAGTTCTGCTTGCTAGACTTTGAATCCATAGCCCAATGGACTAGTAGATCCCTCTTTAATTTGTCTTTAAGTAATCTTATTTTCCACCAAACATTTCAAAACCAAAACCAAGTGTTCAATAATAGCTAGCATAAAATATTAATCCAAAACAAAGTTAAATCATAAAGAGAGAGCCTTCTCTGAAATCTAGGAAGGATAGATCCTAGATTTCTAAAGTAGGTTTGTGGTTACCCCTAGTATTCTTTGACTAAAAACTTAAATCCCACAACTTAAGAAATTAATAGGGTGATAGCAGTCGCATAACTAGAATGAAATGACCAGATGCCCTATCCACAAAGACTTGAAGATTTTATGGGATTCCAGGTACAAGAAGGTTATCGACCTTATATCCGAAAACTTTATCATTGCACTCTACCATTTTCTATTTGGGGAAGATCTACCCTGCATGTCAAGAAGATCCATGGCAACAATAATTAAGGTGGCCCACTATTTTCCCATTCAGGAAGGCAACCTCATCAGGGTTTTTAGGTCCTTCAAGCAGTCCCATGCATTGCTGAAGTTCGTCATCGACAAGCTACTGCTTCAAGAAGTATACTAGCAGATGTTGAGTGGTTTCTCCAAAACACTAAGCAAGGGTAATAAGAAACCATGGCCTACCCTCCCACTCACCATCAGTTCATATAAAGTCAAGGATTTCAAAGAAGTAGTGGTGGAATTCGAGCAAATAAAAGGATTTCATTTCATAAACTTGGATTTCTGATCTTATGACCTAGAAATAATCGTACCTGCGCACTGCAAATGGGCCAAGTTCAATTGGTCCTATCAGCACACCGAAACAACACTACAGGATGAGGTAAGAAAGTGGTATAATGTGCTTAGACATGCGGACCCCAAAGAAGAGTTTAAAGTAGGTGGAGACCAAAGGGAACATTCTCAGGATGACCTAAGCCTACAAGAGAGCTTCCACCATGAACGAAAAATACAGACATTAGGGGCTTCAACCTCCCAGGCCAAGAAACCGAAGATACTGCAAGAAATAATTCCCCTAAGAATCTAGAAGAAGAAGGGGATAAAGAAACCTTAGAAAAACGAAGTACCACCTTGGCAAAGAAAAAGCAAAGGGAGGAGGAACTTAAAAGGACGCAATATGCACTGGCCCAACAACAAGCGGAGGAAAGCCAAAAGAAAAGGGAAGAAGAGCAGAAAAGGAAGCAAGCGGAGGAAGCACATAGGAAAAAGGAGGAATAAGCAAAAGCAAAAAAGAGGAACAAATTAAAAAAGAGGCAGAGGGCAAGATGAAACATGAACATGATAAAGAGGAAGCAGAGAAAATAAGGATAGACGAAGAAGCCCAAAAGCGGCAGGAAGAGGTAGGTAAAGGAGTTGAAGGGGGTGAGTCACAACCATTGCAACTTGGCAGAGAAGGGGATCTGCCCCCGCTTGAAATTCTCCCAGTTACTCCCATGACAGGCGGGTACTTTCCCCTCTCCAAGCTAGGCCTTTCAGGATAACAAGAGGACAATGTAATTGACTTAACAAGGCTATCCTATGATCAGTACACTCATAAGATTAGGCAAGAAAGGCAGACATATCTTGTCCAGAACCCGACTAAGCCTCTGGAGGTTACAACCGAAAAGGACATAGTTTTGGATACTAGAATGAATCCCATAATGATAGCCTCGGCAGGGACCGCTTTCACAGTTGCTAATGAAGAGAACGTCAGTAGAATGAGCAGGGAAATCTTAGAGCTGCAAAACATGCTCCGCATGGCTGAGCAGAAGGCTACCTAAGAATAAGAAGAGAAAATATCCCTAGAAGTAGAAAATCAAACGCTTCATATCACACTCACCCAAGCTGATGGGCTCCAATCCGCCATTCAAGGAGAACTGGACATCTTGAGCAAAACCATGGTGTAGGTTTATGAAGAGATGATGAGGCTAAGAAAAACTGTCTCTCCCTTGGCATGAGTATAAGCAGATAGGAGAAAGAAATACGCCCATCGAAAGGAGGCCTCCACAACACTTGATAACATATTAGGCTGGTACGAGAAGTACCCAGAAGCCCCTGCTACACTGCTAAATAGGGATTGGATCCACACCCAAAATGACAAAGTATAGATGCGCATGAAATTTCAATCCTGAGACAAGCTCATGAAAGATGTAGACAAAGCTATGACCACCTATGATCATCTCATTAGCGACATCGACTCAATGGCCGAATTTCATTGCATACCCTCCACAGGTATGTTGACCCCCTCAATGAGTCTAAAAGAGGTACTACGTTTCATTTGAGAGATAATTTCTCCCTCTCAACCAGAAATTATCTCTCAACCTTTAATTTTCCCAAGTAAAAGATCATTTGCCTCTTCTTTAGGTCGATTATGACTTTATTATCAAACTCCTAGTCAATACCTGGTTAATGCGTATGTTGGTTTACTGGTTTTCCAACCTTAGCTAGATAGGTTACCAAGTCAACTATGGCCTCTCCATCATCTCCCATGTATTTTGAGGAAGAATATTTACATATGATCCTTGATCCATAATAATGTTTTCCATGTAATAATCTCCCATCTGTGTGCTAAATCCAAATTCTCTATTCATCCTTTTCTTGCACATAACCTGTTTAACTATGCATCAGGATGTCCGTGTAGTAGTAAATTCACGCTCTTGCTCGTATGAAACTTGTCTAGGGACGATTCATACTACATTAGTTCTAGACAAATCTTCAAGAAATTTTTAATGGGGCTTACCTCTTCAGTAGTTTCTCTAGGTGTAGACTTGTCATATTCCATTGTAATGTCATAGATATGTATTCCTTAATGTGTGGTTAAGCATGATCAACCCCATTTTGTCACACTCAATTCCTTTTGAGATTCCTTGCACATGTATTTTAATTGCACTGGATCAAATCTTGGAGTCAGTCTCGTGAATTTTATTACCGATTATTGTGGCTGTCTCCCTTTTCCAACTTCATTTTCTTTGATCCTTATCACTCCACGCATAACTTCTGCCACTTGTGGATAATCCCTGTGTGGTTCAGTGGCTATCATACCTACATTTTGACCTCTCTTTTCTCGCCACTTCATAATAAGCTAAGGAAAATATTCCACAACATGATCCACTTGTCTACAATATGTACGCATCATGAATGTTTCCTAGCTTCCCGAAGTTATAACAGATTATCAGACTCTTGCCTCTTCCAAATACCCCTTGTTCTCTGCCCTAGAATCCTTACCCTCTTCCTTGCATCCCTTGGCCTCTACCTGCTTTATTGTAGGATTTGGGCAAGTTATAGGCTTGTTATCATGCTTCAAATCCTTCTACCTCTTGTACCCTATATGCATTACAAATGCATTCTCTCATCAAATATAATGCATGAAAGGTATGAATGGTGTGTATAATTGACTTGCAAAATTCACAGAATAGATTTATGACTGAACTTTGGTATTTTTGTATCATGGGACAGGATGTTGGTAAATAAGCCCATACACTATAATATTCATACCATAGTCGCCTACCTTGTTCAAAATAATTTGAAACTCCTGTGGCTATGTGTTATGTCATAGTGGGACATTCATTCTTGTGGTGACCCTCTTTCCTGCATATAGTACACCACACTTCCTCACACTTTTCCTTACCCTTGGCCAAATCTTGTAACTGAAGTGCTAAAAATGCTAGCTATGATTGAAACTAAGCCATGATTGTGCTATTCTCACTTCCTACAAAAGATCCTTCCAAATTCATCGCAATTTCTAGTGCTTCAAACTAAGACACAATCTTCTCCCGAGTTAGTGAGATGCATATATGAGGTAAAAATCCTGCAATGAACCATTCTTTATTCTACGCATCTAGGATTTGAAATATAAATCAATCTATTTTCACTCAGTAATTTCTCAAGGTCAAAGAAATAACTCACTGAGGTAACCACAAACCTACTTTTAAACTCTAGGATCTAGCCTTCCTATGGTTCAGAGAGGGCTCTTGATCTGGATTTATGCAGGAACGCAACAGAATAAACATATAACCATAAATACAGAGATGCAGCGGAAATAACACTTCATTTAATTAATATCAAAGAACTGAAATTTGCTTACAGACAAAATGGAAGTAAAACTAGCTAGGGCGCTGGTAGCTATCTCTGAGAAGAGATGTGGCAGCTATAGGCCTCTGAACTACGTTACAATGAGGCTTGAAGGCCTATTTATTATTGAGAAAACAATGGAGAATCCTAAACATCCAAAAACCTAACCCTAGGAGATGAAGCGCCAAAACTATGGGCCCCGTTTGGGTAAATTGGTGTTTCAACTTCCCAGGGATGTAACTTTGGCATACTATCTCCGTTTGACGCACATGATACATCATTAGAAAGCTCTATCCGAGGAATACAACTTTTGCCACAAATATCATTGTAGAATGGAATGATATTTGCTGGAGGCGCGATGCCCAAAAAATGTCGTTTAGGGCCTCAAAACGGCTCCGGAAGTTCAGGACCTGAAAAACTGCTAAAAATAGTAAATTATGCCGAAACTGAAAAACTGAAAGAGATAATGGTGGGGGCCCAAGTGGAATAGGCGGGTGGCCACCAATATCCACCTGGATCATTCCTCCCCCCTTAGGAAGCAATGGTCCCCATTGCGTTAAGTTCCTCCATGAGATGAGGAAATTTTTGCTGAACTTGGTCCCTGGTGAACCACTTTCCTTGGTGCAGGAGTTGGCCAGCTTTGACAACCCGATACAGTTGGATCTGCTGTTGACGAGTGTTCTTGATTTGCATGTCCATGATACAACCTGTGGTGGCCTGTTCCATGCAGTCTGGGTTTAACTCTGTTGGTGTGAGTTGTTCTGCAATGTCCGAGGTGTCCAGTAGAGGTGGGAAGTAAGGACGAAGGCGATCCACATTGAAGATTGGGTGCAGACCAAGGAATGGAGGAATACTAAGCTCGAAGGCATTGTTCCCTACAGCCTTGGTGACAGTGTACGACCCGTATCAGAGCGGGCGAATCTTGCGGTGGGGTCCAGTGAGGTGCTCCTTCTGCAAATGTAGCCACACTTTGTCGCCCACCTGGAAGTTGTGTGGCACCTGGTGTTGATCATGGCGTTGATTGTACTTCGCATTGGATCTGTCCAATATATCATGAACCTGTTGGCGGATGTGTTGAATGCGTTCAATGAAGCTACTTGCTTTGTCAACTTCAGATTGGACATGAGCTAAATCGGCCTGAGCAGCTGCAAATGGCATGGCTACGTCAATGGGACATAGTGGCTAGAATCCCAAGCCCACCTGAAAGGGGCTATGGCCAATTGAACTGTGGAGAGCCCTGTTATAACTATGTTGTACATAGGGGAGGCTCTCGTCCCATGTGCGTGGATGCTTTGAATTGTACATGCGCAGAATGTGTACAATCATTATGTTGACGACCTCTGTCTGGCCATCTGTTTGGGGATGGAAAGCTGTGGACTTGGTGAGCTTTGTGTCCGTCATTGACCAGAGGCTGGACCAAAATGTGTTGAGGAACCTGCTATCTCGAACTGATATGATAGACTGTGGGATCCCAAAGTGCACCCATACTCGTTCAAAGAAGAGTTTAGCAGTGGCTTCTGCTATGATATTCTTCTTACAGGCCGCCATAATGGCCATCTTCGAGAATCTGTCAACGACCATGAAAACACAGTCATTGCCATTCTTAGTAGAGGGCAGGCCTGACATGTAATCCATGGAGATGGATTCCCACGGTCGACTAGGGGTAGGTAGTGGAGTATATAGGCCTTGCTTCTTGATGGTCAGTTTGGCAATGGCACAAGCAGTGCAGGATCTGATGTGCTTCTCGACATCCTTTCGAAGGTTCGACCAATAGAAATACTTCTGTAGTATTGCTACTATTTTCTCGACCCCGAAATGCCCAGCGACTCGACTGTAGTGTGCTTCCCATATCATCTTGGCACGCTCGCTTGAAGGAACATAAAGGTGTCCCAGGTGACATAAAAGTGCATCTTGGAGGTGAAAATTTGGAACTTGCGTACCCCCCAAGAGTGCCTTGTAAGTGTGGCCAAATTTTGGGTCACTCTCATAGAGAAGCGGCCAATCAGAAGTCTCGTGCCCACAAGAGTTGAGCACGGTGGTGAGCGCCACGATCGGTGGTCGGCTGAGGCAGTCTGCAACATTATTGGTGCTACCCTTCTTGTACTTGATGTTCAAATGAAACTGTTGGAGATATGTGGACCACTTCTGATGGCGATCATTCTGCAACTTCCCTTGTGTCTGTATGAACTGCAGGGGCCGGTGGTCTGTGTGGATGATTGTTTCCTTCTCCAAAATGTAATGCTTCCATTGTCGACAAGCTTGCACAATGGAATACATTTCTTTGTCATAAGTGGGATACTTGCGAACTTTGTCAAACAATGTCTCACTGTGATATGCCACTGGATGTCCCTGTTGAGTAAGAACTGCCCCAATAGCATAGTCAGAGGCATCTGTCTCGATCTCAAATGGCTGTTGCAAGTCTGGTAAAGTGAGCACTGGGGCAGAATAGAGGCGATTTTTCAATTCTGTGAATGCCTTCTATTGAGGTTCCGACCAAAAGAATTTTGCTCTCGCTCCTCCCTTGGTGACTTGACTCAAGGGCCAAGTGATATGAGAGAATCCCAACACGAACCTCCGATAGAAATTAGCAAGACCCAGAAAGCTACGAAGCTTTGTTATAGTGGTTGGGGCTGGCCAATCCCGAATGACTTGGATCTTGGCTGGATCCACATGCACCCCCCTTTCATCAATAATGTATCCCAGATATTGAACCTGGGTCATGCCAAAAGTGCACTTCTCCAAATTGGCACATAACTTGTGTTGCCGCAGTGTTTGGAGGACTTGTCGAATGTGGTGAAGGTGCTCTTCCCAAGTCTGGCTGAAGATCAGAATGTCATCCAAGTACACTACTACAAATGAGTTGGTGAATGGCCGCAAGATGTCATCCATCATCCTCATGAAAGTGGCGGGAGCATTCGTCAACCCGAAAGGCATGACCAGCCATTCGAAAAGGCCTTCCTTGGCTTTGAAGGCAGTCTTCCACACATCGGAGGGTTCAATTGGTACCTGGTGATACCCAGACTTCAGGTCGATCTTGCTGAAATATTTTGCACCTTTGAGTTGGTCCAGAAGGTCATCAATCCGTGGGATTGGGTACCTATTCCAAACAGTGATCTTGTTCAGCGCCCGATAGTCAATACAGAGTCTCCACGTCCCATCCTTCTTCTATACCAACACGATCGGGCTCCCACAGGGCGATGAACTTGGTCTGATGTGACCTTTCTGCAACAGCTCCTGAATCTGCCTCTTGATTTCATCATTCTCGAGAATAGAGCGCCGATAGATCGGCCCATTAGGTAGTGGCGCACCGGGGGTCAGATCGATCGGGTGCTTGACCTGACAGTGCAGAGGAACCCCTGTGGGTGAGGTGAATATGTCCCCGTACTCCTCCACAACCTTATCCATTTGTTGTTGTTGTGCAGAGGAGCCCTGTCTGGAGGTCGTGGCCACAGTCTTCTTCTTGCCCTGGGGGCGGATCATCGGGAAAATGAATTTCCTGGTTTGGGAAATGAGCTTACTGCATTGTTTTGCAGTAACCAAAGAGATAGTCATAGGAGGTGGTACCTCTGGTATCCTGTACAACTTATTTCCCAAAGTAATAATAACAGCACGAGGTCGAGAATCATACACAGCATGACGCTTCCACAAGTATGGTTGTCCTAATAATACATCAGAAACATCAATAGGAGCAACGTCACATAATACCTCATCCGTGAAGGGCTTGATGCTATAGGGCAGGCGGCACTGCTGGCTGACGCGGAGATCTCGTCCTTGGTGAAGCCACCCGATGGTGTATGGATGTGGGTGAGCTGTGGTCGGCAAGCCCAACCGCTTCACGGCGTCTACTGAAATGAGGTTCTTTTGGCTCCCATTGTCGATAATGAACTGTACAGGGGAGCCCTTTACCCACATCTGGGAGTGGAAGAGACGTTCCTCCTCCTCTGGATCTTCCGGTTCCTCCTTCTAGACCTTTGTAGTGGCAACAGTGGCGTTGGGCTCCGCATCAATAATCTGTTTCCCCTTTTCATTCCCCTTTTCAGGTTCTGATTCGGAGTCGGAGCATGCATCTAACTTAGAAGCCCTCATCTCGGCCACTAGCGACTGCTTGGCCCGACACTCACTTGTGTTGTGAGTGGAGCTCTTATGGAACTCACACCACTTTCCCGTGTCCTTCTTTGGCTTTACGTTGTTGTTCTTTTCTTGTGGCTTTGACGGGTTGTCTTTAGCCGCCATGCTCTGTCCTTTGTTCTGCGGTTTGGAAGCACCTTTTCCTTGCTTTTGATTCACGGATCCAAAGTCTCGCTTCTTCTGTTTGAATTTCTGCTCAATCTTGGCAGCATACCGGTATGCCGTACCAAGCGAGGAGATGTCGAGGAACTCCATTTCCTCCTGGGAATAGGGAGATGCAAAAGCTTCAGCACTTCAAGACTAGCTTGCCATGGATCTGAGCAAGCTTTTATAGATGGGGAAGGAGGGAGTTGGGATCCCTATTATTATGGGATTGGCCCTATCAACAAGGAAGGTTCCATAGAAGGTGGCAAAAACCACTTCCCTTCCATAGAACTCCCGCAGCCAAACCTCCCAACTCAAGATAGGCAATGGTTGTGAGTTTGTTTGAACTCAACTTCCGCCATCCATATTTAAAAAGCAGTCCCTAAAATGGGTGGCGCGATTGCTGCTCTATGACAGAGCGCCAAGTGGCGCGACCTCTTTACAGGATTTCCCTGATTGGCGCGAGCACTGAACTGTCTACCCGCGCCAATGCAAAAAGAGCTATTTTTCATGAGTTTTGCAAGGAGATGTCTCAAGGGAAAATGAAGCTCATACTCAGAGGGATGCATTGATGATGTTTTCAAGGCATGATAGTGTTCACAGGTCACATAATGGGTCCTCCATTGTGCGGGACGGGGAATGGTAAGGACGGTGACAAATTACTGTGTAACAGATGCCCCCTAAAGCATGAGGCCCGAGAGAGAGAGGGGTGAAATGCTTTACGAGAACATGTCCAACTGAAGGCCCGCCGTCGGAAAACCTGCACAGAAAGATACAACCGATATCTCAAGTACATGATGTATATATATGGTATGGACGCAGCCATCCGAACAGAGTATGCTATAATCCGGATCTAGGGTATGGGCGCAGCCATCCAACTAAGATCAAACAAATAGACTCAGGTATGGTCGCAGCCATCCAATCAGTGAGTCATGTACAGAATGATAATAATCCACAATCGCAGCCTGGATTACAACAGACACAATCCAGGGTCTTGCGCTCCATCTCGACCCAAACAAGTACAAGTTCGAGCATGTGAGTATGTGAGATGATGTCGAACATGCAAGAACATCGTCTGATTACCAGCCAATGATGAAAGCTGTTAACAGACGCGAGAGAAACCACCAATAATGACAATGGTCCTCAAGGTACTACGGGTACAATCTACGGCGTGTGAATAAATGAGTTGACGTCGAACACCCGCAGAATCATTCGATCGGAAGTCAATGATGTAAACTTCACGTCGAATGCGACGAACCTGCCATTGAGGCATGCAGGCTCCAAGGTACCATCAAGAGTCTCTAGACCAACTTCCTGGATAATGAGTTGAAGTCGACAGGAAGTGACCTTGATCGAAGGTGGGCCATAATGATTCCCACATCATCGACACGAGACATAGGAACATAATGTTTTGTTGTGAATCAGGATCATATGAGAAACAGAGGAAGGTTGATATTCGCAGAGGTCAACTTCTCTTGAACATATGAATGGCACGACAATGGACTTGGCAGTATTTGGCATCAACAGATCAGAGGTCATGGTGACGAGGCAGTGAACAGATGAGAGGTCAAAAGATATTACCCAAACCCATGGAAGCAAAGTGAAGCAACGAGATGAGATGTCCCCAACCCGACACGAATGCAGACAAGTGCCATGTTCAAGAGCGACATACTGCCGACGACAACGACGATGGTTCCATTTTCCCCACCATTTCGGTGAGTACCTCTTTATTTTTACACAAGCTTGAAGAGGATACCATATGCTTGTCATATAAGTCCGCCCTTCGGGCGAATCCATCCTAGTGCATTTAACGAGTCCTAGGAAGGAGAAACTCGGAGAACGTCATTTCGACGAAATCCAATGTCATTAGGGTTTAACGAGTCTGACAAAGGAAGAACTCGGCGTCTTTTCATGTTTAGAGAGTTTGAAAAGACAGCGGAAAAGAAAACTCCACAAGTCCCTTTTCGTAAATAGTTCCCCAGATCCGAAAAGGTAGAAAACAATATCCGGGAAAACCTCCTAGTTGCGATAGGCTAGGGTATTCAATTTTCGTAATCAATCCATCCCGGCCCAAAAAAGGGTTAAACTTATACCGGGTGAATGTCGATTCGTGTCCATTTTAACGAGATCGAAACGACAAGGGCCTCGGCGATCTTTTCATATTTAGAGAGTCAGAAAAGAGCTGAAAGATGACTCCAGAGTGACTTTTTCGTGTATTTACCGAGTCCGAAAAAGTATAAAATATAACTCGTTTCCACCTTTTAAGTCGCAAAAACCCGCTGCTACACATACCAAGCAAGCGTAAAATCCATTTTCGACATAATACATGCAAATATTTGACAAAAATAACTTTTAAAGCTCATTTAACGTGAAAAAGTTATAAATATGTCTAATTGGTAAAAAATGAAATTACTTTTTACTATTTACCTTGTGGAAAGCAACAGTGGTCCATTTGGAGCAGAATCTTCCGACGGTGATTGCGACCAATCCAGGCAACCATTCAGCGTCTCGTCTGTCACAGGTAAGAGGCGCTCCTTTTCTCTTCATTTCCATACATTTTTTAATGATTTCCCTTCATAAATCAGTTCTGTAAGGGCACTTTTAAAATTTTAGGGCCGGGCCCAGTGGCGTGGGTATCGGGCACGGACCCGCGCCACTGAGCTCTTTTTACCAAAAGGCCCGCGCCACCTGGCGCGACTGTTAGCAAAACAGTCGCGCCAGCGGCGGAACCCAAAATTTCGCCTAAAATTCTGATATTTACACCAAATTCCTTGAAATTTGAAGCTCACCAAAGATCTAATCAGGGGCTTTTGACCATGTGAATGTAGATAAACACTCAAAATGGCAATTGAATGGAAGGAACGAGAACACGGAGATGAGGATGAAGAGGCCATGCAAAGCCAGGCTTGCATGAACGCTCTGAGAGACTGCGGATTGAAAAAGTTCTTCCTCACGTCATGTTTACGAGCTCAGCCCGAGCTTCTCCAATATCTAATCAACATCTGGGATGAAAATGACCAAGTATTCAGAATACGAGACCAGGTGCTGGAATTGGAGGTCACTGACATTTATTTCATTACTGGATTGTCCCGCAGGGGTCCAATCCCTGTACTGACTGGGAGCAGACCATCAGGGCAAAAGATGGAAGAGGTAATGGCGCGGGTGTGCCGAGGGGCACAAACAGGATCAGGAAGTAAGAAAGTATACATCTCCACCATTCCTGATCTAGCACTGAGAGTAGTCCTCCACACCATTACGCGGGCTGCTGGATCGCAGGCTCCGCACGAGGCCACAAAGACTCAACTCCTATTAGCCTCAGAATGCATGGGTCCCCGACTGTATGATTGGGCAACAACTGTGACCATCAATATGAAAAGGCAGCTCACAAAGTGCAAATAGGGCAAACTGAAGCAATTTGGGTATGGTTCCATCTTGGTATCGTTCATTCTGGAACGCATACCAACCTTCCAGGGCCAAGAGGCCCATGTGGCGAGTCCGGTACCACGAGAGCCGAGAATGGCTCGCTGGGCAGCACTGATGCCCAGATCTGGAGGCGGGCAACAGATGTCCTGGAAGCCCGAGTTCTTTAGGTGGCTACGGCGCCAACTAATCGTTGTGGAAGATTGGCCCTATTCGGGAACTGACTTTACAGGAGACCCAGATCTCCCACTACCAGAAGGGGATGACTGGGACGAGGAGCTGGGTAAGACCTCAAATTTTTGATTTCATGTTTATATGTTTTTTTGTTAATACACACTTGTCTTAACACAATTATATATGCATGCAGATGTAGGACCTGAGAGACCAGCCGGGATGTCTCCTATCTCCCGGAGGACACAACTCGCCCCTGAGATCCAGGGGGAAGGCACCAGAGGAGAGGCACTGGTCCAGAACCTCGAGGGGATTGCCCATGGGATCCCGGACTATGCCCGGCTGTCAGACGTACCGATGGAGTACCAGCGCCATATGGTGGGAGTTCCAAACCGGCTCCACCGAATCCTGAGGCGGCTAGTGCGTGCAGTGACGTGCTATCATGAGCACCATGCGGATTAGTCTCTAGGATTTAGCTACACCTATTTTTTGAGAGACACAGTGTCTCAGGATGTATTAAGACAATTATGTATATTTTTTGAGTTTTGTGATGCACACTGTGCAAACATTTCGACACACATATATATATATATACATATGACTATTTCTGGATGGATCTATGCAAACATTTCGACATATATATATATATATATATATATATATACATATGACTATTTTGGATGGATCTTTTACATGTGATGATGTTTTCTATATGTCATGCAAATGTCTAATACAGATGTAATCTAATGTATCAGTTACATAACAAACGACCCAATGCGAAATGTATTCACACAATGTATCTAATCACACATTTCATTTTTACGCAAGCTTAAAAGCACGCATGAACACACACATATGCAAACTATGCTTGAAATGAGGAAAACGAGCATGCCCCCCAGCATGATGTCTCAATTCGAGGTGCATGCCCCCCAAGCTTCAGTCCATTGAAAATGGAGTGAAGGTTCAAAATAAAAAGTCGAATTGAACAAGCGTGTGTTTCATTATTTTAACGAGGTTGACACACTTAAAAGAACTATCCTCAAACAACTTGTTTCATTGTTTTAGGAGCTCGACACAAGTGGAGGAACTATGCTCCGGCGATCTTGTTTCATTTTTTAAGGAGCTTGACACAAGACAACGAACTGTGCTCCGCCAACCTGGTTTCATTTTTTTTTTAAAGAGCTTGACACAGGGGAACTGTGCTCTAACCGGCTTACATCAAAATGAACAAGAAGGCGGCGCTTCCAAGAGTTCCACTCCCGATGGAAGGAAAACATTCTGGAAGTCAGGATCCAATGCCCCCAGCACCTGATGCACGACGGCATCATCACTGGGCACAGGCACGGGGTAGGTAGACACATAGTTGACCTGCGGTGGGGCAGAGACAACAGGTGGATAAAAACCAGGAGGGGGTGATGGCGGACCAGTTGCCACATTAGGACCAAAGAATGACAACTGATCAATGGTCACGATCCTTCCTTCATGCGGAAAACAGGCCACCCGAAAGAGGGAGGAGACGAGTGCTCCCATGGCATAGGTGTAATCGCGCCCCAAAAGCAGATTGAAATCCAAGGGGCCTGGAACGACCATCACGTCCATATGGACGGTTTTGCCTCCCAAAGTAACAGGTAACCTTGGAAGGATGCCCAACGGTTGACTCGTCCTTCTGTTAAAAGTGAGCAGATTCTGCGTAACAGGCGCAAGCGGCGGCGAACCGAAAGCTTGCCAGGTAGTTGAAGACAGAATACTAACAGAGGCACCTTTGTCTATAATGGTGCTGGGTACAACCAGACCAAGAGCCTGTACTGTGATCTCGAAAGGCACATAAGATGGAAGGCGAAATCCTGCAAATCGATTCCAGTCAAAGGAAGCGACCAAACTACTCGGAGGGGCTACCATCGAGATGCGAAGGTCTTCCCCTGATGTTACGGAAGCAGAAGCCTCCCCCATGACCTCCATCTCGAAGGCGGGAGGAATATCCTCCGTAGCCTCCATCATGGGAGGCGGAGGAAGAGCTTCTTGAAGCACAGGGACAGGAGAATCTTTCTCCAAGTCTGAAGAATCTGAAGAGATCAGAAGGACATGGGGGGTGTGAGGTCCACTCTCGACAGAAAAGACCTGGTGCACCGTGGACGGGGCCAGTTCAACCGATCCCACGACCAATGGTTGGTCAGGGATGGATTCGTGAATTTGAATTTCTGAGGGAGTGGGATCGACCAAGGATAACTCTTGACCAATCATGGGATCAGCTGGCGGAGGACTCGAAGAAAGCCGATTATAACCAGGTGGAAGGCGTGGTGTAGAACCGGTCGGGTTGTCCAAAACTAGTTTGGCTTCATCCATATAAGGACAAAGGTGAATGGCATGGTGCCCTTCACACAACTTGCAGGGATTTGTGATCTTACCCTGCTTCTTAGGAGTCTTATCAGTACCAGATGAATACGTGCCCCCAACCTGGCTCCCGGAAGTCAAAGGCAACGGCGGTCGGCCGTCGGACCATGTTTCGAGCACCTTGGGAATGCCAGGGCAGTCTTGAAGCAAATGGTCTCCCGCACACAACATGCATGGGAACTTGACTTTCCGCAGAGGGTCGGAGGGCCTATCAAGATGAGATTTCTCATGGACAGTAGCTGTACATTTAGCCTCTCGCTTATCAGACTTCTTCTTCTTTGTCTTCTTCTTCTCCTTCTTAGCCACCTGGTTACTTGAATCCAGACTTTCACCAGGCGAAGTAGAAGAGGAGGACGCAGAAACAGGCGAAGAAGGGGAGAGGTCCACCTTGGAATCAACATGAGGTTGTTCAGGTGGAGAAACTGATTGAACAGTAGTGGAGACATTCGGGACGACAGAGGTTGAGAACAACCAAACAGGCAACCCAACAGTTAACCCAGGAAGGGACAACGTCGCTATGTAAGGAGCACCAACATTTCCAAAAGGAGGAAAATGACCAGGATTCCCTTCTGAAGGGATTCCTTGGTTGGTAAACTCTGAAAAAGTTGCCATCAAAACTCAAAACCACACACGGGCTGAAAAAAGAGTTAAGACACACGATCAAACAGTCAACAAGCAATGTCTAAATAGGTGTGAAATCGTGGGCGATTAATTTTACCACATTGGAAAATAAGAAGTTCTACCGTTTCATATTTTAAGAGTCGAGAAACGATAAAAAGATGACTCTATCTCTTTCAGAGTTGACACAAGCATGAAAGGACAAGCGCTTGACGGTCTTTTCAAGTTTAGGGAGTCAGAAAAGACCAAATGACTGCTCAGGAAAAACTAGGCACAAAGGGTGTACCAAATATCCGTGAACTACAATATACACCTTGGTTTCAAAAATGAAACAGAAATCGACCAAGGACTTCCCGTACGTGCAGGTAGTCTCCCCAAATGTTGTGTTCGGTGTATCATGGGTATAGGGCGGCAGACTCGGCTTCCTATGGATAAAGGATTGAAAACCTATGGGGGTCTCCCTTTATATACGCGACGGTACGGGGAGCACAAGTCCGTACTAGCGCTGTCTAAAGCCAACAGGCGAACGACAGCTGCTAGGTTTAACGACGCCGGAACACGTCTCTAGCCTAGACCTTCTAAATATGTTTCGTTAAGTTCCAATGCCGCCTTAGGTTAATTGAATAAATTTTACAGTTGATCTTCAATTAAGTTTCAATTTCTAGGCCCTATCGTATGTAGTGTCTCCTAAATGCAAAGCTATATGCCACAATGCAACATTTCGTTCGATGAAAACTAATTAGAGAAGAGTTGAGAGCTTTAACACAAACGAAATGAAAGGGAACCAAACAATGAGCTCTATAATGCAACTAATGCAATTGACAACTTTTCATTCAAAACACTAATCACTAGCGATATGGAAAAGATTACAATTTGCACTAATTAACAAAGCAAAGCGATTTTTTTTTTGATTTTCAATGTTTAATGGCTAATATGCACTAATCAAACTTGAAAATGAATGGAGCAACTTGAGAAATGATATCCAAGAGAGCGAAACAAACACACTTCACTCACCAACACAAGCAATCGGATTCCCAAATCAACCGAAGTCTCTCAAAGCAAAGAAGAGACTCAAAGGCTTCGAATGGACCATGTGATCTAGGCCCAAAGCAAGACCAAACGAATTTTGAATGAAGAAATGAACAATCACCCAAAAATCGCAATGAAAAAATGAACAACTACTTAGAGAATGTGGAGGATCAATCAGATAGTTGACAGGACAATCCAAACACAGAAACTCCCAAGGAGGGCTCGATGCACTAAGCCACTAGATGACCTAGGGCTTGAAAAGTGAAATCGGTAGATAAAAGCAAACAACCCAAGGACGGAGGTGAATTCCCAGCCAAACAAAACTCCAACACACTCAGGCAGTCGGAAAATCAAGAAGAAAAACACTGGTCAACTTCAGAGAGCTCAGGAATGAGAAATCTCAAAAACTTACAGGGGTGGCACGACTGTAAGAGTGAAACTGGCGCCCGAAGGCGAGTGGCGCGGGTTGTACAAAGGCAACAAGCGCCAAGTGGCGCGACTGTCGGGTTAAAGACCGCGCCAGTCGAGTTTCTCAGCAAAAATTAAAAAATAAGCCACTCCAGAAACAGACCAATGCAAGCTAAGCAATCCAAGAAGCAAAAACACACAAAAAAATCCAACCCAGAAGGTTCATCAAGCAAGGAAAAACAAGATACAAACGGCAAGGCAAGACAAAGACTCCAAGTCGTTCAGTCTGCAAACCAAACCGGAGATCGACTAAAGTAGCGTTGATCTACTCCGCTAATGCTAAGCAGAAGCGTCAAGGTTATCTCGGCTTCAGATTTGTAATTCGCTTCATGCCTACAAATCAAACAAAAAATCAAACAACAAGTCGGATCCTCACTGAGGTCGCCAATTTGTTGAGAAGGTAAATCCCTGCACAGCGTAGGCGATCCCTACTAGCCCAGGTCTAGCAACAACAAACAATGTCATGACGCAGTTCCCTAATTACGAATGAAAAGGCTGAGATAAGATAAGAGCTTCATTCGGATTCCAACGCTATGATCTGAAGAAGAAGTGTCCCCGTCCTTCAGCCCTGGCAGATCACAATCCTTCCACGATCTCCGCTGATGAACACCTGCACATAGAAGAAACGAACAGATACAAGCATAGGAACCAGCATACGTAACTAAACATCGGTCAGAAAAGATATTACTCGCATTAACATGATGGAAAACGTAGTGGAACCATAATCATAGTCATCTATTAAGTAATAAACGAATAGAAGTTACAACCAAGTTCTGACGTCGCAGTCTCCTTCGAACGGGTTTCCAGTCATCCACGTCTCGCAAAGCTTGCCAAGGAAAGGGAAAACCTCTCCAGAGTCTCGTGACAATGGTCTCCTTACTTGAGTCATCCTTAAGGGAAAGAGAGGGTGCTTTACAACACAAAGGCTGTTGGGAATATGGAGATTCAGAGCTTAGGCACTTCAAGACTAGCTTGCCATTGATTTGAGCAAGCTTTTATAGATGGGGAAGGAGGAGTTGGGATCCCTATTATTATGGGATTGGCCCTCTCAACAAGGAAGGTTCCATGGGAGGTGGCAAAACCACTTCCCTCCATAGAACTCCCGCAGCCAACCTCCCAACTCAAGATAGGTGATGGTTTGTGAATTTGTTAGAATTCAACTTCCGCCATCCATATTTAAAAGACAACTCCCAAATTGGGTGGCGCGACCACGGCTCTATGACAGAGCGCTAGGTGGCGCGACCTCTTTGCATTAATTTCCCCATTGGCGCGAGTACTGAACTGCTCGCCCGCGCCAATGCAAAAAGGGCTGTTTTTAATGACTTTTGCAAGGATATGTCTCAAGGGAAAATAAAGCTCATGTTCAGAGGGATGCATTGATGATGATTTCAAGGCATGAAAATGTTCACAGGTCACAGAATGGGTCCTCCATTGTGCGGGATGGGGAATGGTAAGGACGGTGACAAATTACTATGTAACACCTGTGATACACAGAGTGAACTACATATGGGCTTATCATTCTAAGAATCCATACATGACAATGGCATTTTTAAAAGCACCCTCCCAAAGAAACTAATATAGCAAAAAAGTGGATGAAATGAACATGGAACAGTATATCATGCCTGAGCCATATTTAAAGTGCTTGACTGTTTCAAGTATGGGCATCAACTAGGATGAATCCTTACCTAAAGCCAGTGATCCACTCGCATTCCAGTAACATGATACAAGAAGATGTATGAAATGGAATGTTGTATTAAACACATAAGAAAAAGTACATACTGTGAAATACCAAAGACTAGAATCCTCAATACAGATAGAACTCCTCCTCACTGAGACCCTACGGGCTCTGAGCCGCGATACAAAAGCTTTACAAAATGTATACAAAAATGCCTTTCACAGCACAATTTTCTGATAAAAGTCTGGAACCCTTACAATGTTTTTCTTCTTCCGTTTTATAGAGGGAGGAGGAGGGAAACTAATAAAAGAGGTAGGTGAAGCAATTAACTATTTCATTGAAACAAAATGGTGAGAAAATGCCTGCCCAAAGTGTTTGACGGCGCAAGAAAGTTGTATGTACTCTGTGGTTGCTCCATAAATAAATGCAGTAGGTGCAAATCTCTTCAGGGGTAAGGTATGAAGAATAAAATATATCACATTCTGTACTTTTCTGAAGAGAATTTGGCTGAAATAAACCCTGATGATATTGTTTTCTGTGAAAAGATATTTCTAGTAATCTGCATGGTCTTCGATCTGGTACTTTGCCTCCAAAAGGGTATGTAAGAGCCCCCAAAGTCCTTAAATATGTTTCTTGAATCCCCTTCTTTTCACTGATATTTTCTATCTGCGCCATTAATTCTTCATCTGCTCAACCTGTACATTTAAATGACCTTGGAGGGTTTGATAGATTTAAACCCTAGATTTTTAATGGATGTCATGTCAGCATATCTTTCTGGATCCTTGCTCCATAATTCTGCATTTGATAATTGGTCCTCTGGAGCGTACTCAACTTCTGTGGTGATGGACGTAAATTCTGATGGTTCTCCATCGCCATAAACCTGAAAAACCCACAAAATGGTTAAAGAAAACTAGGCGCGAGGGTAATGGATGAGGCAGTGACCATAGAGTGGTGATATGGGCTGAGTGAAATGATGAGGAGAAGCAGGGTGACAGAGCAATGAAGGGTGGCAATGAGAAACACGGTGGGACGACGCTGTGTGGAAGAGGCGGAGACATGCAACATGTATACACGTAAATGATGGCATGGAAATGGTGGAGGTGAATGCGAATGACACGTGGCGCACGAGAGACTATAATAAGGGGTGACGGGAGGTGGACTCTGGCCAATCGATGGGGTGCGCGAACAATCCCGGCCATACGATCAAAAAACGGATCGACGTTGATATTATGTTCGGCGATGGTGAAATGGTGGGCCACGGTGATATAGATGTGAGCAAAAAGTCACACAACTGAAAATAATCGTCGTTGGATCGAGCGCCCAGATCTGACGGCGCACATTACAAATTTCGCTCGCACGTCTTGAGCCTGACGATAATGCGCTGATGGGGGAGCTGCTGACACCGTACTCTGTGGATGCCCTAGTGGCGCCACAATGGAATCGCTGCGTTTGGAAGAATACCGCCTGCCTTCGATAGGCGGTGTGATGAAAACATGTTGGTTTTTGTGACGGGAACACGCATGGGGACCACTGGGACAGGCAGGGCGTGGACCGTTGATTTTCGCTTGATCTGACGGCTGATAGCGCGCCCGATAGATTTGTATGATAAGCGCCTCTCCGTTTTAGTGCACGGTTTTCCGCCTGGGTTATATGGAAAATGAGACGGAGGGGGCCGAGGGCCAAAGGGGCTATGGCTCAACTGCTCCAAAATATGAATTTCCAGCCTTTGGTAGTGCACTTTGGGGGCGGAAGATGATAATAATAATCCGAGAAATAATTTTTCAAGGCTGAAAAGGGGAAGATCTGAAAGCTCAGAACTCGATTGCTTATGAAAGTTTGTAGAAGGTTGATCATGTACAACACCCCCTTCGAAGTGGCTTATTTATAAGGCGTTGATCTCTCTTTTCTTCCATTTTGGGAGCTGGTTTCATAACATTGACTCCCATCATTGCTTCCAAGTACACAAGAAACACTGTTAAGTGTTAGTCATGATTATTATGTTAAAATGTTCTTTAAACATAAAGGATATGTTTCATGAACTTAAAATATGACATATAAAGTATATAATTAAAAATAAAAATAAAAATGTTTATTAAAAAAAAATATTTTAATATTTATTTTATATAAATATAGGAAAATGTTACATAACCATATGGATGACGCCTTTCACTTGTTTCATATTAAACATTCCATACCCAAAGGTGTATCCCACTAGTACATAGAGCATGCCATGGTGAACCAGTTGTGTTATAGCTATCAATTTTCATGTTCCTAGAAACATTGGCATGAGATGAAAAAAATAAAGTGAAAATATGGAACAAATGTTCAAGAAAACAAAGCTCCGTGCCTTTATGAAAAAGAAGAAAATCCATTATCCAAAAATCCCAACGGTTGAGATTGTATTAACATGGAAATATAAATTGTATTAATATGAAAATATAAAACGAATATGACTTGTCAATGAAATTATGAGCAAAATGATTCTCTATCTTGAATGTAATTATATAATAAACATATCCAAAGGATAGTGTACATGAAAACAACTCAAACTAACATCAAAATGTTACTTTCCCTTGACTGTAAATTATAAAATAACCACCTACAAAGGATATATATTATATAAAAAAAAAACTGCAAAAAATTACTAAGAAATGGATTAACTAAAAACACAAATAAAATAGTGGAAAAACCATTTAAATGGTAAACTAGGAAATTGGTATTAGAGAAAAATTTCCAACATGTGGTGAAATCATATCAAGTGGAACCTCTCTTCCATCCAATAGAGGAATTAATGCACCATAGGATAATACTCATCCAAAAAAGATGTGTTGCAATATGGTTATTAGACAAGTTGAGGACACGTGAATGTATTTTTCATATAGTTGTTGAACAATTTAGTAGGTCCTAATGTCTATGAAACACCAATTAATATCAAAATATACAACATATTACAGAATGGAAAGGAGATCCTAGAAAAAATTATTAATTGTATCTTAGATCTTTTTAGTCTAATGCTTCTTTAGTACACTATAGTGGCGACCATCAACAATCTTAAGGTAATACAGTAGATTTTCCTGGAAAGGGAGTGTCCAAATCATATTAGTTTGTTGGCATAGCCCGAAAAAACATTATGGGCATTATGGTTTTCTCACAAGCAAGGCCATACTCTTTTTCAAGCTCAAATGACCTCATATGCCACTAGAAGTTATAATTGTCTCGACAAACACTTATTCTTGAACTCCTAACCCCATAGAGACATAAAGGCTATTAGGAGGCCCAACTAACCAACCTACCATAAGCCTAAAGTCCAAGATATTTGACAGTGCCTGTAACAACACCCCACCTTCACCAACTATTCATGCCTCCTATGTTGTATGTACAATTTTTTTTATAGAGATTAAAATTTACTTTTGATGTGGTATTAATGACCAAATAAGAACCATGTATCTCCAATATCATATTGTAGAATCAATAAGTGGAAAACATAAATAACCAACATTAAATAGATTCATATTTTTTTCTCTTGGAAAAATGCAAAGCTAGAATTCAGAGTTTCAATCCACACAACATCATTTTATGCATTTAATGACTTTAAGGTAAGCTACATACCAAAGAAAAACACCATCTTTTAATTATAAATACAATTAACCCCAACATTATTTGATGGAATATTTACGTGAATGAGTATACAAATCTTGGTTTTTAGGCCCCAAGGGTTAGCTAAATTGGTCGAGTTCTGGTCGTTAAAGCACCTTGCCAATGGGAGTTCATGTCGTGAATTCCCCTTGACACTTTTGGGTTTAGGCTCTACCAATGAGATGATGAGAAGTGATAGCTTCATGTGGATCTTCCCAGATGACTTCCGTGGACGTAGCGGCCACCAATCTCTGGTGTGAACCACATTGAAAAATCTCTTGGTTATTATACACTTTTAAAAATAGTTTGAAGGATAACTCTTGGATTGGAGCATTATTTAAAAGAATCAACATTTTTAACTCTATCTTGGAATCAATATTCTACAAGAGCACATTTACGATCCTTTCAAGGACTCGATGCCTCAGTTTGAAGAAAATCATTCTCCACCATGCTAAAATAAAAACCTTGATAAATAGATTCTATAAGTGATGTGGAAATGAATTAATCCACATGATTTCAATTATTAAATTTTATACGCTATGCATGATGACAAACAAGTGTTTTCATATGATTTTTTGTTCTTAGGGTGTCTCTGGGAGGGGATTAGAAGTTTGGGGAATCTTAATTTAACGTTGAGCATATCAAAGGTTTGAGGATGTCACTACAAGGAAAAGACCCTCTAGAGGAGGTTTTTGAGGAACCCCTTATAAAAATACCCCACACATCCGTTTCTAGTGGAGGTTACTAGAGGAGGTTGGCTGGTGGAGCTTTTTGTAGATGTTTTTCATCCAATGCGCTTATCATCCTAAACCGCACCAGTGTGTTCAACAAGAGAAAGCACCGATAAGGCACAAAACATTGCCACACCGGACACCGTATGCTCCATACACACCCGCCCAAAGGCGTCTTATTACTATAGTGCACCAGCTGTTTCACAAATATCTTCAGACCTAAGGCATCCTAAAACCCCGCACCAAAGATAGAGCTCTCCCTATAAGGCTCTAAGAAACCGCACCGATGCGCTATAAACCCCCGCTAATCCGAATAGTATTAAATAAAAGATACTGTGAAAAAACTACATTTTTCACTTTTCTCAGTGCTCCGGAGCTCTCAAGCACCAATGCAATTTATCCTTGTCTGAGCCGCTCTGACATCGGTGCTCCCATTTCATCCATTGCACGCGCTGCTGCTGTGCATTTCCCACCAATCTCTAGCTTGAATTTTGCAAAACGGTGGGAAAATTTACTTTTACAAATTCTACAGCCAATATGCCTCCTGGACAGCCAAATGTATAGGTATCTTTCTTGTTTTCCCATAATTAAGCCTTTTAGCGGATTAGAATTTCAAATTACCTTAAAATTAACCATTTAAAATAAATAATATATATATATATATATATATATATATATATATATATATATATATATTTGTCATGCGATGCACTCGAGCCATTCTGATCGCATCGGTTCGCTGTGTTACCTGTAAATTTATAGGTCACACCGCAACTGGTATTAACGGTATCTGCACCGGTACCAAAAGGCGTTCCGTTCTATTTTAAAATTTAAAAAAAGTGCAGTGCGTTCGATTACCCAGCCACACCGTTGACCCTTTGGAATAGTAGCAATGTGGTGCATTGACTTAAATATCTGCCCTGGGGCGGGTATTTTTATCAGTGCACCACATTCTACCATTTCGACAGGGTAAATGGTGCGGCCTAGTAAAATATTGCACCGTTGACTATGTAATGATGTCAGGAGGTCGGTGCACAGGCCGAACTATACGCCTCGGGGTGTAGATTTTGGTCAGTGCACTGCCCTCCCGACATAGTCCATAGTCAACGGTGCAGACTGCTATACCACCACACCATTGACTTAAGAAGAACTCCAGGAGGGCGGTGCACTGAACATTTTCAGGTGCACCATTGCCGGTGCGCTAAATATTTTCTAGTGCACCACCACTGCTACGTGACAAAAAAAGATGCACTAGTACCGGTGCATGCCTGGTTTTTGTGGCGCACTAACTTTTTTTTTTTCCAAAAAAAAATTATATATGTATATTCCTAAATACATGTCTCATTTAATAAAAAAATTGTATTTAATATGTCAATCATTCAGAGACGTGAAGGAGAGAAGAGATGGAACAACAACAACAACAAACCGACCAATATAACATGGTTCACCCATGGGAGGCACGAGAGAGGGAGAGAGATGTGTACCCTCACCCTATTATAGTAGCTACACAGGGGATCCTAAGGCAGGAAGGCCTCCTCAAGTTCTATGAGGAGGCTACTTCCCTAAAGGGCCATGGTTTTTTTTTTGAGACATCTTATCCGTAGGTGGAATGCCCACCTACAGGCTTTCCAAGTTGGTCCTAACCAGTGGTACGTGCTCATTGAGGAGGACATATATTTCATTATAAGGATATCGAGGAGAGAGGTGTATTTTCCCTCATTCCCAGAGGTTCCAGTTGGATATGCCGAAGGGAGTAAGTTGGTTACTCCCAGAGATACATTAGTGCAAATATAATGTTTCCTTCAGATTTTCAGGTCTTCGGAGGTCAGTTACATATTGTTGCATTTGGTAGTGAGGAGGTGAGGTGCCTCTCACTTCTGATTTCGACCATTTCACACAACACCAGCGATGGGAAACACATTATTTGACCGCTTTTATATTATGTTGATTCTTTAGTACAAGAGCCATGACTTTTCAGGTGTTCTACCATTTTTTTGCGGCAATTCTGTACAACCTTAGATAGATGTTGTGCTCATGCACAAGGGAGGTTCAATTTCCCTTTTTCTTCAGAGATTTTTTGTTTATTTTTTTAGGGGTTTCCACAGACGAGGCATAATTTTGTTCGGAAGCCTCGTAGGTCAATGTTGGACGCACAGATGCACATGTGGGGACAGATGATGCCCAAGAGGGGCGAGACAGAGTTTTCCGCAAGGATATCACATGATGCACTAGATTTTCTAGCCAGTGTTGACAAGCATCCCTTCGTTATGGTCCCTTATCCTTATGTTGGTTTGGATTGGCGAGGGTGTGCCAACATCCTCTTCCCAGATGATGAGCCGCCCGATGATGGAGGTAATATTACTGTTTTATTTAAATTTATTCTAACATGTTCTTTAACTTCTTTTTATTAAATTGTGTAATGAAATTGTCTAATTATTGTTGTGTACTTGTATATATTTTGTAGACATTGGGTCTTTTGATGGTGAGGACATGCCAACACCACCACATGATCCAGGTGTGGATCTTAATGACGATCAAGATATGCCAGATGTCGAGGATCATCAGGAGGCCAGTGCAGAGAGATCTTCTCCTACTCATGCATCGATACCGCCTTTTGCTAGGTGCGGTAGGCTTTATAACAGGTTGAGGATGGAGCTGGGCGACAAACTCTATGCATTGATTGTTGAGGCGTGAGTCAAGCTCGCTACTATGAGAGACATACAGGCCGATGGTAGGCTGGTACATATGTGGATAGGCATGTCACGTGACACATACAGCCTGATGCGGCTTGTCGTAGGAGCTACGCAATTAGTTACGTGGATGAGGAGGACCCTTGCACGTTATAAGCATGATCAAGATGCAGCACGTCATTGACAGTCTACGAGCAGTGCCGACACATCATCTGATGATCATGATCAAGGGAGTGATCATCGTTCACCTCGTGCCGCACCAGATGAGTAGCCTCAACTAGCATCGAGCAACAGTCATCATGGAGAGCAGGCTAGGCCATCGGCCGCGTCAAGTCAGCAGCCTGCAACATCCAATAGTACTCATGATCATGAGAAGGCTAGACCATCGACCATGTCAAGTCATCACAATGAGAAACCGATAGTTGATCCTGATCAGCCTGAGGCACCAGTACCAGATCAGCAGGCATGTGATGATAAACATGTATCTGAGCTTGTCGAGGCTGCACCATTGACTGAGCAAGCCTCAACTAGTACTATTATTGATGATGTACCATGAGCTGATATATGACATTTATATTACAGTTGTATATTTTTGACATTATTCAGTTATATATATATATATATATATATATATATATATATAGCCCATGTGTTGTATGTTCGTGTTGCAGTTGTACTTAATTTACATGTTGGTGATCACCATGATGTGTATATTGTTAGGTCATGTTAGATATGTTCATTTAATGTGCAGCTTGCAGATAGATGTGTATGTGATAACTGTTATTTCACATGAGATGTATATTTGATATTTGTGTTGTGATGATGTTATACAATGCAATTGTGTTTTGTTAGATGATCATGATCACGATGATGTTAGCAAATTTGAATGTGTTTTTTATTCGAATATGATGTTTGTATGATGGTTATCATGATCATGATGTTTATTAATTAATTTAATATTAAATGATCATGATATTATAAAATTGTAATATTTGTAATTCTAATTGTATGTAAAATTCTAAAATTGTAATTGTAATTGTATGTAAAATATTTGTAAAATTTTAATTGTAATTGTAATATTTAATTTATTGTGAAATGATTGTACTTGTAATTTTAATTGTAATTGTATATATGTAAAATTGTAAAATTGTAATTGTAATTCTTTTTTTTTTCTTTTTTTTCAGAAAGAAAAAACATTGTATATTATATATGACAGTTCATCAAGCGAAACATTACATTCTATGATGTTAGCAGCGAAGAAAAACATGAAAAATCAGAGCCACGACATACCAAGACCACCCTTCTAAGAAAGAAAAGAGCCCAGTAGCCACATGGCCAAGATTTTAATTGTATGTAAAATTCTAAAATTGTAATTGTAATGGTATATATGTAAATTTGTAAAATTGTAATTGTAATTGTAAATTTTAAATTTGTAAAATTGTAATTGTATATATGTAAAATTGTAAAATTGTAATTGTAATTGTACGTGAAATTGTAAAATTCTAATTCTAATTCTAATTCTATGTAAAATATTTGTAAAATTTTAATCGTATTACTGTGAAATGATTGTAATTGTAGGTAAAATTCTAAAATTGTAATTGTATTTTTAATTGTAATTGTAATTGTATGCGAAATTGTAAAATTGTAATTTTAATTGTAATTGTATGTAAAATATTTGTAAAATTTTAATTTTATTAATATGAAAATTTTAATTGTATTAATGTGAAATGATTTTAATAAATTTTTAAATTTGTAAATTTGTAAAATTTTAAATAATTGTAAAATAATAAATTTAGAATAATATGAATTTTTGTAACATAATAAATTTTAGAAAATAATGAAAATAAATTCATGTAATTTAGAATTATCATTATTTTATTATGATCTTACATACAAAAAAAGAACTTTATACAGTACGCCATTGTTTTTGAGATCAACATAACTACAAATTATCAAGTGAAATATTGATTTTAACATTAACACAATGCAAATTACCAATTAATTCTAAATACATATTATAATATCTCGAAAAACGCATCTTAAAAAGTATAAATATTGATGAAATAACACATCTACCATAGCATTCTCGGTTCTCATGATCACCCTCATTATCTTCCAGCTCGCATGGCATGATAACACTATTGTTCTCAAAAAATATGTTTTGATCTAGGGTCATGTCTCAATATGAACCACCAATTTCTATCCAACACATCTAGGTAAAAAAACACTGAGTTGCAGTGTTCGGGGAAAACATAGGGCTCCTTAACTTCATCCCACATCTTTCTAGAGCTGATACATATCAGGCTACTATCATGATCTTCCTTTACATTATTCCGATCAAAGATGTCCCACCACTTGCACCTAAAAATAACACATTGGAAAGAAGAGAAATCCACTTCAATGATCTCTTATATCTTTCCTACGTAACTTAACGTCCCCCATACTAGGTTTTGATCACGATGGCTAGATTGACTAGATTGATCGAACTCGACTTCCACTCCACAGTCATGTGTGATGTCTCCAGTATCGTTATTTTCGATGCGAAAATGGTGTCCATATGCCCACATAGATGGGAAAAAATGCACCTATTATAAAAAAGTTAAAAAAATCATAGTGTCATGTGTCTTATAATAACCCAATAGTTAAAATATGAAATATATATGTAATTACATTTGAAAGGTGCATTATTAAGTTTCAAATGTACATATAAATTAAATAGATTATTACCGAGTTTCTGCACCCAATCCCTACGTTTAGCGCATCCTCTTCAGCACGCAGGTGACGACAAGTTGCATCGTATTTCTCTCTGACTTGGTCATCAACCCAACTGTTGGTGTATATTTTTGGAATATTTTCTTTTAAATGATCAGGATAAGGCACACTTCTACCATTCAACCATCTGAATTATTTCCTATCACTATCCCATTTCATCTTCTTTTGTTCGTACAATGTGACCCACGGTTGTGTTGCTTCATATTGTAAAGAACGAATTTATTGATTGCTTCAATTTCTGCATTCGCTGATGAAATAAAACCGACATTATATAGTACATAGAGATGAAAATATACATTATATCGAAGTTAAACATGAATATTACCTCGTGTAGATTTGAAAAATTATAAGTTGCTTACTCTTTATCAAGCATTTTTTTCCACTCGTTTGGAGCAACTCCCCTTCTCTTTTGTCTTCATCCCTTTCATCATCCCAAATCACCACACCTAGTCTCTTGTCAATCTGCTTGATGTACTCACTCGCATAATATAAATACTCATACGATATGTACCCCTCTACCATAGACCCCTCGATTTTTTCCCTTTGTCAAAAAAAACCTTTCAATTTCTTCATGTACCTCTCTAAGAAGAACATCCAACGACAAGAAATCAGCCCAACTAATTCAACCTCATCTACTAGGTGGATTAGAAGATGAACCTGCAAGTCCATGAAACTCGTCGACAGTTCCTTCTCAAACATACAAACAATCTCGACTATCTCTTGATGCCATCGTGGAATGTTAGCCACATGAATATCCTTTGATGTAATCCAACGTACAAATGCAGATAATTTAGATATGGCACGTCCTAGGTCTTGAGGGAATTCATGTTTCACACACCCACGCACGAACAAAGGATAATGACACTGCAAAGTTATAAACACATGCAATAATATACAAAATTAGTTATGTTTTATGATCACTTCATGGGATAAAATTTATTAATATAACAAATAATAAAATCATGCTTTTGAAATTAAACGTACTCTTAGAAGATTATGTAATATCCCAAATGGGGAAGCAGCAATATATGAAAACAATAATGGAAATAGTAGTGCAAATCAACTCATAAAAATGTGAGAAGAACATATAGCCATCATATTAATCTCATAGCAGCAAGTGTATACAAATCCTTGAGGAAATAATCACTCAAGCTAGGCAAAACAAGCCTCAAGAGAACATGTACATGGAAAATGAAGATCACTGCTACACAGAAAATATCCAAGGCTATGACAGCGCAGTTTTATTAAGGATATTTGTTGCTAGAGAATTTCAATACATGGATCTGCAATGATATAGCTCATAAAATTTTGGGAGTGAAGATCTAGACTCCCAAACTCAATTCCAAGACAATCTGGAAAGGATTCCCTGAAATATGCAAAATGGAAAAAATGCCCGAGTTGCAATCCTAGGACTGAGTAGCAGTTGTAACTCAAGATATGGATGAAGATGGCTGTAGATAGTACATGTGATGAATGAATCTCATCCAGTGGATCCTTCAGGTGAAAGGCTTATCCAATCACTAAAGATCTCACCCTCTAATCAATCACCGCAACCCCTCACTGCAAATGGTCACAGAAATAACGCAGTCAAGGAGAGGGACTACGTTGTAAGAGATAGAAAATATGTTGGCCAAGTGACAAGATCTGAAATAAGCTCCAAAATCTCCCTCATTGATCTCCCAAAATAAAGGAATCTCCCTCCTCTGAAAAACAAGTTCCGGAAGTGGTGTTCTCAACCCTCCACTGTAACACCCTGCAACACAACCCAACTTTAAATAGAAATTGTGCTGTAGCTGAAGGAGGTAGCTTGGCCTTAAGACTGGATATGGATAAATTCAGTACAAGCTCCCTCAAGAGGCCTCTCAAGAAAGGAGAAGAAATTCCTAAATAGGGATGCCTTGTGCTAAGAAACACAACAATCTCAACTAAACATTTGAAGAAAGCACAATAGTCATTTAGACCACAAATTCAATAATCCATTTCATGTCTTCATATGGCTGCCTTGCCCTCCTTTTATAAAAATGGAAGCCCTCCAACCTTAGGTCCCACTCATTAGGGTTTCCACCACCAAGGAATCTTCCTCCCACTATCTCTGCGTTGTCTCCAAAGATGATCTCCACCTCCTATCCCAGCATTGTTGACTTGGTCAAACTTGACCTTGTCCACATGGAAATGCCCCTTTTCACACATGAGGGTGTGAAATCCAGATTCTATGATGATCCATTTTCACACTATGAGGGATTTTATTCATATTTCTGAAATGTATGGGCCTCCTTACCCATTTATTCATCTCCTAAGTGAAGTCAGCAAAAATCAATATTCCAATTAGCTGCATGCTAATTTTGGAATATTATAGTCCTCCCCTCCCAAATGTTGCTTGTCCTCAAGAAATTGCAAGGATAGAACTAAGAATTCTCCTCTTCTCTCCCAGTAGCATCCTCATCAGATAAAATCCTCCAAGGATCAAGATGTTGTCTCATCAATACATCTCCAAGTTGCCCCTCCCAAGTATGCAAGCTAGCTTTTGGTGAGTATCCCAAAAAGCTATCATCAAGTAAAAGTGAAACATCCATGGACACAACGATGGGCTATATAAATACCTTCTTGAGGCATGAGTTCTGATATAGATTGGGATCTATCATCCCCATATGACTCTCCCATCCCCAAGCTATCATCCATACAAGATGAGTTACCTCTCCACATGGCAACTCCTGAAAATCCTCCTCCACCTTGAGCTCCTGCAATGTAGGTGGGCTGAAAATATGATCATGGTAGACAAAATAGCCTACCCCACGCTATCCTCCTCTCCAATTATGATAAGTGTAGAGTATCTGCTGCTCTTGGACTGCAAAAATGGTGCCTCCTAAGTGGCAGGAAGAAAACTGGATCTCCAAAAATCTTCCCTCCAACATTGTGAATCGTGCTGGCCCAACCTATCCCATATATGATGAATAGGAAATCATCATCATATGGCATCCAAGTGAGTGGAATACTGAAGGTTTCATGTAGAGCTGAAAGGTACCAACAGTTTCCCAAGTGGTCACAGTGCAGTTTTCCTTTTCCTAACTGTTGTTGCACAACATGACATGGAAACTCATAGAAAAATTTCTCCCAATGATTTATGAGAGTCATAGCCCAAGTTCTCCAATCAATCTCATGGCCCACCTCATAAAGAAAAAAGTGTCTTTTTGTGGTGGCCATATCACCTCCCATGCTCCCATTAGAACATGTAATGCAAAAAGTGTGGTAATCCTCTTCCACAAAGGACACATCCAACCAATGCGTCTCTCCCCCAATCATGCTCCCAATAAAAATAAGAACAACAACAACATAGGGAACCATAATGAGAATCATACTTGCTGCCATATGTAGCAAGGGAGAAGGACAATGGTCCCACAAATGCAGCCAACGCAGTTTGACTCTCAATTGCAATGGAGAATGACATATTGTGTGGCTTCTCAACCACTTTCTTACTGCCCAAATCTCCTCACAAGTTTGGAGAAAGTGTATGATGTATGGTGCACAGTACGCATGCTCTCCATAAGATATCATCTCCCCAAGACCTCTTAGGGAGTGGCCATCACCTAAACTACTTATGGCCTCAAATAGACCATGAAGTCTAGAAGAAATAATGCTCCTCCTTGGAGCAATGTCCTGCACATATATGGTTAAGGAATGCACATATTCATTATACAAATTATTATGCAACCAAACAATATCCTTACCATATGCTTTGCTCATGCAAATGGAGTGGCTCATAGATAAATCTCCTCTCATCCTCAAAGAGGAAAGAGGTGGCTGTGTTAACTCTTCCAAAGACGTATGTATCTCCTCCATCTCCACATGATCCATGCATCTCCTCAAATGCTAATATATCTCCTCCTCAAAGCCTTCCCAAATGTACCCCTCCATGATGGTGTGGTATGCTCTCATAGAATAAGTGTGGCTGAAAAGGAAATCTTCATGAGCTGCTTGTAGTAACTTCTCCTTGAGCTTGGGAGCTCTAGATAAGAAGATCGTATCATGATAGTAGATGACCCCATCTCTAACTGAATATCCCTCCTCATGCAACTGGTCATCCAATATCATACAAGTAAAAATACCCTTGGAATAATCCACCAATAGCTGGGATTTCCAATATGGATCTATCTTCCATAGTGACAACGCTGATGATCTATCACAAAGAGAATTTTTCATATGGTTTTCCTCCTATTTGACATATCCCATGCCAAAGATGTAAGTTGGAAGGCTGTTATCCTTCCCCTGCTGCTCCTGCCATAGCGCAGAATCTGAGATGAGAGTGGGTAATGATGATGTTGAGAGAATGCCTCTCCTCTCCTTGAGTCTACCCAAGACTCTTAGCACTTTATCAAGATCTACCAAAGTCTCCAATCCTTTGGAATCAATGAGTGGTGCCTCAAAATGCGAAGCATATCTCATCATCTGCTGATCTGGTGGTCTCCTTGGTGAAATTTCTCCATGCAATGAGACATCAAAATCAAGAGTAGACTGCATATATGAATGGACATATTTTCCCCTGCCTTCACTGTGCAATCTAGTCTCCCTCTTCTGTGCATCAACCCTCTGAAATAGATAGGGGTGTGTGCCTTGATCTCTACATATGAGATCCTGGGGAATTCTTTGCAATGATACAAGAACCCCTCTAGTTGAATCATGTGCTCCCTCTACCTCTGCATGAGGTGCTAGATCTACTCTATACATGATAGCGTTGTTGCCCTCAACTGTTTCTTCCTCTCCAGTATGAATGGGAAACCTCCCAAGAATTGTATCCTCTTTTGAAAAAGGGACCTCCATGCCCTCTTGTTCAAGAATATGAGATATAGGTATTACCTCTAACAGGGTATGATGCAAGATGTCAGCCTCCTCAATGGCTTTCTGAAGTGGAATTGAACTCATATGTTCCTCCAACACATGCACGGTTTTTGTTTGTTTAGGTTTGTTTAGCTCCACCACATGTGTTTCAGAATGTTTCTTATCAAATATTTCCACTAATTCCTTAGTGAACCTTGCATAAGAAGAAGTATTTGCATTTTTCAAAGAAAAAGACTCAAATATCCACCATGCATAGGCCTTACCTCCAAAATGCAGCGCTGCAACTTTGATGGCTTCATCATTTGAAACTTGGTGCTGCTGCAAATAGGTGTCTATCTCCTCCACCCAAGCTCTAGCTGAACATGTAGGTGAACCATCAAAAGTAGATAGGAGAAATATACTCTTATTATGCTTCTTGCTTCTATCCACCTTGATCTTGCAAAACTCTGAAAAAAGTGATATGATCTCTAAACTTCTGTGTTTGGGACTCATACTCTTGCAGAAAATCACTAAGAGTTTCTCTCTTAGGAATTTCTTCTTCTTCGATCTCCATTATACCAAATCTGGGCATAGGACTACATTGTGCATCATGATGTGTGGGTGCATGCTCACACTCATCATATGAATATCTAGAGCTTGTTTCAGATTCAAACTCTCTTGGAGATTCTCTATACATCTCCTTCCTCATCTCCTTGAGATCTCTCTTAATACTCTGCATAGTTTGAGAAAGAAGCCTTGAGAGCTTCTCTTCCTTCCTTCCTCCAAATAATGGAGTCTTCTTCTTGTCCTTTCTATACATATTTTCTTCTTCTTTCCTTCTTGATAGCATATTGGCTGAGATCCACAGGCTGAGCCAAGATTATGATTTGATACCACTGTAATATCCCAAATGGGGAAGCAACAATATATGAACATAGTAATGGAAATAGCAGTGAAAATCAACTCATAAAAATGTGAGAAGAACATATAGCCATCATATTAATCTCATAGCAACAAATGTATACAAATCCTTGAGGAAATAATCACTCAAGCTAGGCAAAACAAGCCTCAAGAGAACATGTACATGGAAAATGAAGATCACTACTACACAGAAAATATCCAAGGCTATGATAGTGCAGATTTATTAAGGATAACTGCTACTGGCAATGTAAATACATGGATTTTCAATGATATAGCTCATACAATGTTGGGAGTGAATATCTAGACTCCCAAACTCAATTCCAAGACAATCCGGAAAGGTTCCTGAAATATGCAAAATGGAAAAAATGCCTGAGTTACAGTCCTAGGACTGAGTAGTAGCTTCAACGCAAGATCTAGATGAAGATGGCTGTAGATAGTGCATGGGATGAATGAATCTCATCCAATGGATCCTTCAAGTGAAGGGCTGATCCAATAAATGAAGATCTCACCCTCCAACCCTTCACTGCAAATGGTCAGAGAAATAACGCAGTCAAGGAGAGGGACTACGTTGTAGGAGATAGAAATATGTTGGCCATGTGCCAAGATCTGAAATAAGCTTCAGAATCTCCCTCACTGATCTCCCAAAGGGAAGGAAGCTCCCTCCTCTGAAAAACAAGCTCCGGAAGTGGTGTTCTCAAACCTCCACTGCAACGCCCTACAACACAACCCAAATATAAACAGAAATTGGATTATAGCTGAAGGAGGTAGCTTGGCCTCAAGCCTGGATGTGGAGAAATTCAGTACAAGCTCCCTTAAGAGGCCTCTCAAGAAAGGAGAAGGAATTCCTAAACAAGAATGCCTTGTGCTAAGCAGCACAACAATCTCAACTAAACAGTTGAAGAAAGCACAATAGTCATTCAGACCACAAATTCAATAATCCATTTCATGTCTTCATATGGCTGCCTTTCCCTCCTTTTATACAAATGGAAGCCCTCCAACCTTGGGTCCCACTAATTAGGGTTTCTTCTACAAAGGAATCTTCCTCCCACTATCTCTGCTTTGTCTCTAAAGATGATCTCCACCTCCTATCCCAGCATTGTTGACTTGGTCAAACTTAACCTTGTCCACATGTAAATGCCCCTTTTCACACATGAGGGTGTGAAATACAGCTCCTATGATGATCCCTTTTCACACTATGACGGATTTTATTCATATTTCTGAAATGTATGGGAATCCTTACCCATTTATTCATCTCCTAAGTGAAATTAGAAAAAATCAATATTCCAATTAGTTGCATGCTAATTTTGGAATATTATAGATCCAAATGGTCATGCGATTTCAACCACGACAAATGGTCATCCATGGTGAAGCAACGCCGTAATGAAGACTCGTAGGAAGATGGCACCCTCACACCCATTATAACTTCCTTTGCCAAAGAAATATCATCTTTTTTTTTAAATCCATAGGACATCACCTTCTTTGAAATAACATGAATTAGAGGGACCAACGCCTACCTCTGATCCTGTACTTTCTAATTGTCTTGGCCAATGTTTATTTTTAGTTTTTGAAGTAATAAGATCTTTCCTAACAACCAATGTGTCACTTTTTTTCGATGATATGTTCCTCCATAAATATGATGAAACATTTTTAAATATATGCATGGGATTTAATAAGTGGGTAATCTTAAGTTGCTCCCAATATGGGATGTTATAAAATATAGATTTCCTTTTCATCACAATGGAAAATTTCTCAACGTATGTGTCGAAGAATTCTGTATAATCGAACATAGGCTCCCCATTTGAATCGAACATTTCTATGAACTCCTTCTCCTTCTCTCTCTCATATGCTCTAAGCCATTCAGCTGGTGTCATTATTGGACGCCTTTAGGTTCTCTCTCATTTACCATTGAAAGCGGATGTTTCTCTTCTGTAAGGGTGTTATTCTGGGAGGAATACCCTGGAGAAATCATACACTAGCTATCGTAGGTCCTTGGACTAACTCCTTCTCCTTCTCTCTCTCATATGCTCTAAGCCATTCAGCTAGTGTCGTTATTGGACGCCTTTAGGTTCTCTCTCATTTACCATTAAAAGCGGATGTTTCTCTTCTGTAAGGGTGTTATTCTGGGAGGAATACCCTGGAGAAATCATACACTGGCTATCGTAGGTCCTTGGACCATCTAGCTTTCAAAGAAGGTCCACAACATTTACATCCAAAATACTCTTTTGTTACAAGGCATACGAGATTATTGTATATAATTAATATGCATGGCACGTTAAAGAATATCATGAAGATTAGAACAATTACAAAGAATTAAATAACTAATATGTGAAAGAATATTGCTACATATATAAACAAATCAATAAATTAAACATCTAATTTACCAGAGAAAACTCCTAAGCCTAGATAATCATGTGTCGTGTAAGCACATATGCCATACAGCATAAAACTCTTGTCTGTTGCGATGGGTCTTGATACATCGTATACATTTATCCCATCTCATAATTCCTTCAATTCATCTACCTGTGGTTGTAAGTAGACATCCATATTATTCACTTGCCTTCTACCAAGGACTATGAGAGCCAACATAATATGTTCATTCTTCATGGAAAACCATGGGGGGATATTGTTATTGATCACTACTACAGGCCAAATAGAATAGTTGGTGTTCTGGAGGGAATATGCGTTCACGCCATCCATGGCTATGCTGAGTCGTAAACTTCGTACTTCATCCTTGAATTTTTCGGGCCATGTATCCTCTATATGCTTCATGGCTATTGAATCAGTTGTGATTCACATAACTCCCAACTCACTTCTGTGTGAAGCATGCCATTCCTGCAACATAGCTAATTATTTGCAACGAAGAGCCTTTCAATCCTTGGGATTATAGGCATGTGCCTCAATATCTTAAAAGGAGGACCAGTACGTCATTTACCCTTCTTTTTTTATTTATCATACCTGTCATGCCCACATTTTGGATATATCTCTTTGTCTGCATTTTCTCCTCTATATAGAATACAATCATTTGGACATGCATGATATGATATATACTCAACACCCAACATTATCAACAATTTCTTTGCCTCTTCGCAGTTACCGAGTAAGACATTATCACTCGAAAGAACCTTATCTTTGAATAACCTGTAGTTGGTGATCATGGAAAAATATAGTAATAAATCTAAATTAATGCCGATATAATTATTAACATTCGTAAAATTTACCATTTTTAATGTTCATTATGTACTAATTATATTTCTCAAATTTATATAAGGGAGGAATTTATGGTAACTTACCTCAAAATTTCTGAGAAACATGCATTCGACAAGAAAAACTTTGCTTTCAATTTGTACAGTAACATCGTTGTCCCCAACTGGGTAGACTTTGGCTGACCGTCAGGTCCAAAGAGAGGGGTGGTGGAAGCAAATTTAAGGCTTTTGAAAAAGGTGTTAGCAATATGAGCATCATCCCCTAGCTGATCATCGTTTTGGAATGCATCTAACGACATTGTCTCCATGGAAGTTGTATACCTTAAGTAATCATCCATACCAACCTCTATTTGATTGCCTCCATTACCAGCTTGTGAAGAACTACTATTTCTGTAGTCATTCCTAATTGGTGAATCTGGACGTAGTGGGAATTGAATCAGTGGTTGATTCAACCATTATTGGTATCGTTCCTCTCCGATTTTTTCTTTTAATTCATTATTCTCTTGATTTGACATTGTCGTAGGGTGCAACGGAAGATGGTAGGTAGGTCGCTCATCATCACTAGAATCCTAATAATTTAAGAAATAAATATTTTAACATGATTAGTACAAAATATATGATATGAATTAGTAAGCATGTTGAAAATATTGCACGATTAATTGGTTTGAAGTTGAAATAATTAAATTAATAAATATACCAAACAATTATAACTATTACCATCATCGTCACAGGATTGTGGCTAAAAGATGAAGTATTGTTACAATTGGCAGGGTGAAGTGACTGTCCATTTTAATCTACCAAATGTGCATTGCAGTATACTACTCCTGATAAGAGCTTCTGTAGTTTTGGAGCTATTTGAATATTTTGTGCATCTAAACTCGATTCTGAATCTGCATGAACCTACAAATTTGTATACATTATAAATTTAATTAAGCTGTGCATGATTGACATGGATAAAAAACATAAATTCAATTAGATAATGAAAATATAAATAAAAAATGAAGTAAATATTACATCTCGAGATTGATAGGGAGAACTCCGCGATGGACTTTGAGAAATATTATGGAACGAGCTAGATTTTGAAGAATTTTTCATTCGATATAATTATGATACTTTATCCATGCATTTGAGAAAAATCAATAATAAATTTTGGTGTACACACCTAAAAGTAATTTCAGTGCCTTAAAAATGGACTTCTTGTAATCGGTGCTAATGTATAGATAACCACACCGGTGCATTTTAGTTATTGTACACCGGTGCCATGTTATCAATAGACGCACCGGTGACAAATAACCGCAAATAAAAAAAGCGCAACTCTATTTTATTTAAGTGAAAAAAAGTGGTAAACTGAAAAATGGGCAGCAAAATATTTTCGAAAATACAATTTCATAAAACAATTCTTTAAATACTAAACACTTTTCATTATTTCACTATTTTTGTAAAAAAATTCAACCAGATATTTGTAGGAGACATACCTGTAGCAAGAGAGCACGAGAGCACTGTGGAGAAGTGAAATATGTTCGAACAAAAGTATTCAGACAATCAAAATTCCAAATCTCTGGTGTTTCAAACCCTGTAGCATAGAATTTCAAATGATCTTGTGATTAAATTTTATTATTTTTTTACTTTTTCTGTTGTTTTTTTACGCAGTAAGAAAAAAATTTCAATTTGTTTTTCATTTTCAAAAGAAAAAATAAAATAAAATCCATTTTTTCCCTAAACCCTTCATTCTTTTTGTTTATGCCATTTCTTCTCCATGTTTCTGTGATTTCAGAATTAGGGATTTTCATTTTAGATTTATAGGGTTTGTATTGCTATATATAGGCCTATGACATCCAACCCACGGGACGACTTGGATATTCAAATCCTAATCCATGGCGGCCCTTATGTGAATTTTTGAAAAAAATAATTTTTTTTTATCGGTGCGCCCGACGTAACCTAACACACCGGTGCATTGGATTATCCCATCACACTGCAAAAGTACTGTGTAATAAAAAATTTAAAAACATTTTTTTAAATTAGTGCGCCATATTTAAAATAGGGCACAGGTGCGCAATTTCATTATGGCACACTGTGCATGTGTTGTTTCGCAAAAAATTGTTTTATTCTATTAATTGGTGTACCATGTAACATATAACGCACCGCACCGGGTCTCCTAGTTGACAGATAGCATCGTATGGTGGTCCCTTATTTGCGCAGGGCATTTATGCTACAAAAACTAACACTGGACAATTTTTATTATTTTTTGTGTGTTAATCGATACGGTGGTTAACATGTAACGTACCAGTGCTCCTTGTTGACATAGAGCATCATACGGCCTATTATATTTTTTTTGAGGTGTGTTTATAAGACCCCCATGCGCCGACGTCAGTGCGTACACCATGAATGGCACACTGGTTTCTTGGGAATTTTTTTTAAACTGAAAAGTTGACAATTTATTTATAAAATATATTAATAAATGATATGGTACATGTTTCATATTGATAAATAAATGGCTGACAAGATATCAAGTAACAAAAATACTTATAACACATCAAGAAAAAAAAAGGCAAGTTCTTTGTAAATTCTTTACAAACAATATTATTTTTGAACTATATGTAAGTTTAACTAATATGTATTGTTTACTGTGTATCATTCAGAGCCACAAAATGACCAAGGTCAATAAGATTATTTATGATCTAGGACCAGAAGAGTGTAAAATCTTGATGGAAAAATTTCGAAAGGATGAATCAGGTGAATGAAAAAACACTATCGATCCAATATGAGTTTCCTTTTTAATTTTCATTAATAATATACTTAAAATTATTTGATAACATGTGTCAAATGATATATTAATTCACATCTGTTTAATGTTCTATAGGGACCAGCAACTCAGAAAAGGAAGGTTGTTCTAAGAAAAGAAAAGAAAAATAGAACATGCAAATGAAAATGAATTGCTCCTTAGCTCATCTGGAGTGGTGCTCGAGGTTAACGAAAGGGGGAAAAACTTTTACAAAAGTTTGAGGGAACTAGTGGAATGAATGTATAGACGTTCTTTCCACTTACATTACAAAAATAAATCCATTGATTCCAAGAACCAAATTTTATCTAAACTACAGGAAGAGTTTCCAAAGAATTGATTAATGAAACATGTCAGAATTTTAATAGCAAAAAAGTACAACAAAAAATAAGGAATAAAAAAGTAATATTCCTTTAAATTTTTGTCTATAATTATTCATAAACATCATTTATAAATATCACTTTTGTTATATTTACTTTTCATATATCAATATAAAAATTAAATAGTTTATTGTCATGTTACATTTTCAGGAAGATTATGAAAATCTCAATATATGAACACTCTGCTATCAGAAATATGCCTGTAGGAATGTCCAAAAAGGTGTACAAGGAGATGGTCAAAGAAATGGAAAAAATTTCATTGCAGGAGGATCCATCTCAACAAAATCGTGCTTCAAATGTAATATGTAATCATGGAATTTTTCGAAAATTCGGTACAATAAATAAACACTTTAGCATTAAATATTAATTTTCAAGTATTTTATTGCAGAAAAGAAAAGAAAATCGAACCCATTCAGCACACAAAAAAGGACGACAAGGAAGAAGGGTTGATATCTAAGTTTGTGAGTAATTGTTACTTCCTTATAACAAATTAACTAGATTTCATTTTTGTATTTTTTAAGTTGTTTTACAAAAATCATCATTGAATGTCTTCAAACAGGTGCTAACATACAAAGAAGAACCATCAGACGAATTGATTGAGATTAAGTTAATATGGGTTGTGAGTATATGTTGGCATATCAGAAATTAATTTTGGAATTTGTAAGAATATATCGATCTTGTTTTACTTAGCTCTGTCTATAATTAATAGAACAAAAAATATTTTATATTAAATATATGATTTGTTATGAGGTATAAAACTTGTGGGAAACAAATTATGGAACTGTGCCAACAAATGAAATCTTGAAAAATGGCATACTATATCATTTTGAAAGAATGTGTATAGTTCATGAGTCAATTGTTGCTATGATACGTCATTTATTTTCACTTTACATTGATGTATATTATTTAATATTCCAATTTTCACTATTCTCACCAATACACTCATTACAGATTATTCTTATGTTTGTATATGGAAGGTGAAGAAGAAGAAAATAATCAACATTGTGAACAAAACATTCCTGAAAATAACCCAAGTCATGGAAGTAGCTCTAGCAGTGACAGCAGTTCAAGTGAAGAAATATGATCACTATGTTTGGATATCAAAGCAAGGCAATGTATTTTTTTAAATATTTTCCTGTGAAATCAGACATTTTGTTTAATGTAATGGACATAGTGTCCCAATTGAAAGACAAATGGATACCAATAATTGTCTCATTTTGTATGACAAAGACTGTCTTATATATATATATATATATATATATATATATATATATATATATATATATATATATATATATATATATATATATATGTTTTAATTTATTCTATTGTGTTGTCCATTGTCACTGTGAAATGTAACACCACTAATTGAATTTATGGATGATTAAATATTATAATGAAGAGGTGTGAAATTTGATGATATGATATAACAAATTAATCCAAACATCACATTCAAATGCACTAATAAAAATTTAATTCATATGAATACTGTTATAAGATATATATGTGTCAACTTTTGATGAATAATGAATTTTAAAAAATCACAATAATTATGATATGATATAACAAATTAATCCAAACATAACATTCAAATGCATTGATAATAATTTAATTAATATGAATACTGTTATAAGATGTGTTGAATTTTGATGAATAATGAATTTTAAAAAATCACAATAATTGCACTTTCACATGTTGATGTTTCTAAAAAAGACAAAATGAAGACCGATGCATGTCAGTCACTGTACACTGGTGTGTTTTTATGATACAACGCATCGGTGCATTTCTACGACCTATGGGCACCGCACAAATACCAATACCAATTATAAATCCCGGTGCATTTGTGTGATACTACACACCGGTGCATTTACGTGAGACTATGCACCGGCACATTTTACGACCTATGGGCACCGCGCACATACCAATACCAATTATAAATCTCAGTGTGTTTATCTGATATTGTGCATCAGTGCGTTTCTATAAGTGTACGTACCGGTGCGTTGAGATGACCTATGGGCACTGCACAAATCCCAAGACCAATTAGAACGACCCCATGTGCTGTATCACCAGCACTGCGTTTGGTGTGGTTTTATACCTTGACGGCCCAGTGCATGCACCTTCGACCGACCTAGGCCACCTTCTAGATGACATGCACTGGTGTGTTGACACCTGAGTAGCGCACCTATGAAAAAGAAATCCGTAATAACCTCCAGCCGCCCATTTTTTTTAGTTGTGTTGAATTTCCGTTAAAAGCTCCTCCAAAACCTCCGTAACCATAAACGGATGTTGTAGAAAATGTTTTTTTGACAATTTTGGCGAATTTTATAACACTAAAATCTCCTTTATAACCTCCGCTAGAGGGTCTTTTCCTTTTAGTGTGTGGTTGAAAAAACAAAATATATAACTATTTAAAGCATAAAATAAAGAGGAAGGGTCTAGCAGATTTGGATCTTGTCAGCCTTGGTTCGACATGGAATAATACTAGAATTAGTGACTAGCAACAAGACAAATTATTGCATTCAAATATTCTTCTAAATTACTTAGATAGAATAAGGTCATGGGTTGAGGTAGTAGGAGCTCAAAGACAAAAACAACCCAAGTCTGGGATAACTGGTGTTTCCATGTCCCTCCAGTAACTTCATTTCTACCAAATAGTATGAAGAGCATGGCTACCACATAGGCCCAACCATCACCATACTTCTCCAAATTTAAAAACAAGATTATAAACATGCCAATCCTTTAAAATTTAACCCTATGTCACTGGAATCGGAAGAGTTCCAGTGCTGGTTGATAGAGAGTGGGTTCGATATGATGATAAGTCTAAAGATAAATCTATTTTCCAATATGTTTCATCTCTGAAGAAGCTAAAAAGGGAAGTGCTTGTGTGTATTGTATTTAAATAAATAAATAAAATAAATAAATAATTAATTAATTAAAAATAAATAAATAAAAGAGTTGATATTAATGAGAAGAATGTTGAAGTTTGAAAGGTTCCTTAAGGAGGAATATAAAAACCATTTAGGAGTTGAGAAATAGAGAGACGAGAATTTTGGAATGAAGAAGAGATAAAAGGAGGATGAAAACACGAAGCTTTTTCACCATTATGCATATTGCAAACCATAGGAAAATAATAAAATACAATATGGAAAATGAAAAATGCAGAAAGTAGATAATAAAAGAACTTTCTGGATTTATAGATGTCTTACTTCCAAGCAATATACAAATAAACAGATGGGTAAAATAATCCTTAAACCCTACAAACGAAAACCTACTTTCATAGCCTTGCATCTAAGGAATATGGTAAAAAATGATGAACAAGTAATAGAGGACCAATGGAAAGCAATATTATCATATTTGAACAAATATAAGAGTCTCGGTTCAAATGGTCAGACAATAGGGATTTTTATAGGTTTTTATGAACTATTGGAATAATCTTGGGTGATAGAAGAGGTCAAAAATTCTAGAAAGGTTTTAGGATATTTTAAACTCAATATTCCCCAAAAATCATAAAAAAACATCAATTAGGAAAACTATGAGATTGCAAGGGATGCACTAAAAAATCATCAGTTAGGAAAACTATGAGATTGTAACAAGCTCGGAAGTAAATGTGTAGAAATATTTAATTTGTTTCGATGGTTTGAGAAAGTTATAGAGTAGAGTTGGTTAAGATTTTTTTTATATAAAGATTGTAAACTTTCGAGAGAGGTCCAAATACCTTGGATTTTTTCTATAGCGGCAATCCTAATGTGTATGGAAGGAATGATTGGAGTTGGATGTTAAAACACAATATAATATATCTAATAAGCAATTAGTGTAACAACTGGTTGTCCCAAGGTTGACCTTAGACAACCTTGAGTTGGACACTATCCTAGTTTTTCTGCATTCCTTGGCATTTATTCTGAAAGGAGTCCCTGATAAAATTGGGAAACTATGTTTCAAATACCTATGGTCAAGGAGGAAGGACATTGAAGGCCTTTCTTTGGTAAATTTGGCATATTATAGAAAGGCTATAGAAAGGCCAAAGGAGGAGCTTCATTGGGGTTTAAAAGACATCGATTTTTTTAGTAGAGCATTTGAAGCTAAAATTTTGTGGAATGGCATGTTTAAATAAGGCTTGTGGAATAAAATTACAAAATAAAAAGATATGAAGTTAGGCTCTATGATAAAATAAATTAGAATTCAACAAATAAGCATAAAAAATGTTTCAATCGATTAGATAGAATTCATTAAGTGTTTTGATGTGACAACTAAAAATTGGATTGGAGGGTTAGTAATGGTGAATATGATATTTTTTGTATAGACCCTGTATTGGGTTGTGGTGAAAGGTTGAGACCAGTGTTGCAGGAACCATCCCCCCTCCCCCATGGCTTAGAGTAAAACACCGCAAATCATGTGGATCCATGCTCGAACCATGGACAAACCAAAAACTTGAAGAAGAAAAAACCACACTTCCCTTGAATAGGAAAAATTCTTGGACCTATGGTGTTAGGTCCCTATATTACTAGTATAGTCCCTTATTGTTGTTAGTGTAACCCCATTATTGTTACTTTTGTACCCCTGTAATGCCAACATTGTTATTATTGTGCCCTTACATTATTATTGTTAGGTCAACTAGGATTATATTGTGATCCCATGGACTCCTATATATAGAAGGAGTTTTTGGTCATTTGTATCATCCAAGAATTGTTCATTTATGTAATGTAAAGGAGGTTTCCCCCTAGAAGTGTCTTATTTCTAAGGCATTTATCTCTCTTTTCTTCTATTTTTGGAGCTGGTTTCATAACATTTGGTATTGGAGCTTTGGATTCTAGGGTTTCGTTGCTCCAAATAGGTCATCGTGGCATTTGCGCTATAATTTTTTTTTTTACGAAGGTTCAAAAGATGAAATTTTTACAGAGTGAAGGAAAAATCCTGAGGAACATTGTGTAAACATTTTAGATCTTGGTTTGCAATAGTTTCAAAGATATGATCTATGGAAGTTGGGGTTTTTTCAGGCTCCTTAATTTTTCCTAAAACAAGTCATCATGGAATTTGTGCTAACGCTTTTTATACGAAGGTTCAGAAGCTAAAATTTTTACAGAGAAAAGCTGCAATTCTAAGAAACTACCTTTTAAAATTTCAGATCTTGGTTCACAATATTTTCGAAGATATGATATGTCGACGTTAGGGATTTTTCAGGTTCTCAAATTTCATCTCAAAGAGGTGACCGTGGGAAAGTCGTCATAACTCTTTCTCTAAGCGTCAGATTGGAACTTTGTAAAAAGTAGCTGCAAAACATGGATTGTAGTTTCCTCTGTATCTATTTTAGAGCCAAAGGAGGAAAAAGTGACACATCACACGTCATACAAGTTCGCTCTACTAAAATAGTCAATAGTTAGGTCATTGTGGGAGATTGGTCATAACTTTATCTTGAAGAATCGAAATCAGCTCAGAACTGTGGCATTAGAAATAAGATTTAGAGGGCTACTACAGGACTGAATTTTAGATATTGAATATTCGAATTCACAGATATAATTCAGTTTCAATATCGAGCTCCTCAAAAGCAAGAAAAAGGTGTGTATTTTTTTTTCGAATTGCATACGTCTTGTGTGAAAAATCAGTTTGAAGTGATTCTAAGGGAATATTGAAGCATAGATATCAGTATTGGGTTCTAAAATTCCACCTAAAATGAATTAAACACCCATTAAGCCTTCAGAAGTCCCTACTATGATTCATGAAGAGGAAGAAGCGCAACATGACATATCAAAATTACAAGAGCAAGTGCACCAAATTTCACTCTCACAAAGAGTAACAAAAAATGAAATGGAAGTTTTGAAGAAAGGTGTGGAAGTTAAGATGGATGGTTTGAAGAAGGGCATGGAAGGTAATATGGATGGTTTAAAGAAAGGCATGGAAGCTAAGATGGATGGCATGGAAGTTGGTATGGAAGCTAAGATGGATGACATGGAAGAAAAAATGAAAGACAACATGGAACACATGAAGAATGATCTAAAAGCAGAGATGGAAGGTTTGAAAAAGTTGATACAAGAAATGTTTCCTAATGGCAAAAATATAGTAGAGGAAACTCATGATGAGAACAAAATAAACGTTAATCGTGATTTCATAAACTCTAATGTTGGATGGAAGAACCACCATATTCCAAAGATGTATATGAGGAAGTTTGATGGCAAGGATCCTGTAACATGGATACTACAGATGGAGCAATATTTTGATCTCAATAATGTGCAAAACACACAAAAGGTACGCATTGCAACTTTACATTTAGAAAAAAATAAATTTGTATGGTATCGATGGCTTTGCTCCCGTAAAAAAATTGTCACTTGGTCAATTTTTACGGAGGAAATGATAGCACATTATGAGGATACAAAGAGCAACACCTTCTTTAGCCAATCGATAAATCTCAAGCAAAAGGGTTTAGTGGGGCAGCACATTGAGGACTTCCAAAAATTGAATATAAGGGTAACTGATATTCCAGAGGAACACAGGATTGATCTCTTCATAGGCACTTTAAAGGATAACATCCAACATGAAGTTCGCGTTTTGGAACCTGATTCATTGGAGAAGGCATTCAGTTTGGCAAGAAAAGTTGAATGTAAAATTATGGCGACAAGGAAGCCTACCACTCAATTCTATAAAGAAGGAAGTGTTGCTACGCCTAGATTTCCACAACCTACAAGGTTGACACCACAACAATTGAAAGAAAAAAGAGCAAAAGGGCTTTGCTACAGTTGTGATAGCAAATACACTAAAGGTCATAAGTGTGCTGAGAAGAAATTATTTTACATAGATTGTAAAGAAGAAGAAGAAAATGAACAAGAAGAGGATATACACCAGGAACCACCCCTAGAAGAGGAAGAAATGAATCCGACCATATCGTGTAATGCACTGGCAGGAATTACCACTCCTCAAACTCTCAAGACAGAAGGACATATAAAGAAGAAAAGGGTAATAGTGTTGATTGATTCAGGTAGCACCCATAATTTTATTCATTATAAGGTAGCCAAGGAATTAAATTGTTTCCTATACCCAGCACCAGAATGTCAAGTGATGGTTGCAAATGGAGGAACTACAAATTTCTCTAGAAAATGCCATAATATCAAGCTAACCATGGGGGAATATGTATTGACTAGTCCAATGCTTTCCATTCCTATGGGAGGTGCTGATGTTGTACTAGGAGTACAATGGTTATAATCTTTGGGGACGGTAGCTTTAATTTTCAAGAACTTTTCTTGAAATTTTTCTCGGAAGGAAAGGAAGTCGAATTACGGGGTATTGAAGGGAAGCCGGGAAGGATAATAAGCTCTAATGTCATGACAAAGCTTCTAAAGAAAGAACAACGAAGCGTAATTGCACAGTTATGCTCACTAGAAGTTCCGACATCAAAATCATCTATTTCTGCAGATCTCCAACAAGTCTTGGACAATCATTCCAAGGTGTTTGAAACTCCCAAAGGACTCCCACCTATTCGTAATCATGATCATGCTATTCATTTGATTCCAAGAAGTGTTCCTCCAAAAATCAGGCCTTACAGATATCCTTATGTCTAAAAGAGTGAAATTGAACGTATGATTGCAAATATGTTAGAGGATGGTATTAATTCAACCTAGTCAAAGTTATTTCTCTGCTCCAGTGGTATTGGCGCAAAAGAAGGATGGATCATGGCACATGTGTCCAGATTATAGCGAGATCAATAAGCTCACTATTAAAGATAAATTTCCCATTCCTTTTATTGATGAATTATTGGATGAATTACATGGAGAAATTTGTTTTACTAAGTTGGATCTTCGTTCAGGATATCATCAAATTAGAATGAAGACTGAAGATATTCAGAAAACAACATTTCGAACTCATGACGGTCATTATGAATTTTTGGTCATGCCTTTTGGCCTTACCAATGCACCTTCTACATTTCAAGGGTTGATGCATTCCATTTTCAAACCATTCCTTAGAAAATTTATGCTAGTATTTTTTGATGGCATACTAATCTATAGTAGGTCTTGGAAGGATCATCTTCAACATGTTGACAGGGTGCTCAAACTATTGGAGGAGAAAAAATTATATGCAGAAACATACAAATGTTTCATTGGAGTACAAGAGGTGGAATATCTAGGTCATATTGTATCTCGCGGTGGTGTTAAGGTAGACCCTGACAAAATTAAATCCATTAAGGAATGGAAAGTCCCCGCAACCATGAATAAGTTGCGAGGATTCTCGAGTTAACAGGGTATTATCTCAAGTTTGTTAAGAATTATAGGAGAATAGCAACACCTCTAATATCATTATTAAAGAAGTATGCATTTTCATGGACTCCTGAAGAAACTAAGGCCTTTGAACATCTTAAAGAGGCAATGTGCCTAGCACCGGTCTTAGGTACGCTAGACTTCACAAAATCCTTTATTGTGGAATGTGATGCCTCATGAAATGGAATTGGTGTTGTTTTAATGCAAAAGGAAGACCCATTGCTTTTGAAAGTCGTCCAATCAAAGGAAAGTATTTACAGAAAGCTATTTATGAGAAGGAAATGTTGGCAATACTACATGCACTAAAGAAATGGCAACCTTACCTAATGGGAAGACACTTCAAGGTAAAAACTAATCATGATAGTCTTAAAAACTTTTGGAACAAAGACTATCCTCAGAAGAGCAGCAAGAATGGGTCACAAAGATGTTGGGTTATGACTTTGAAATCATCTACAAAAAAGGGAAGCTAAATGTTGTTGTAGATGCACTCTCAAGAAAGGATGAAGAGGTGGAACCATTACTTTGTGCCATTTCTATTATCCAACTAGATTGGATAACCGAAGCAAGTAATGAATGGAAGAAGGATGAAGAAGCGTGGACACTCATTCAGATGTTGTAGCAAGATCCTAGTACATACGATACATTTACGTTGAAAAATGATTCCTTATGGTACAAAGATAACTTATATATTTTCAATAATTCCCAACTAAAACAAAATATTCTTTTGGAATTGCACACTTCTCCTTTAGGAGGGCACTCAGGTTTTTTAAAAACTTATCGTAGGGTGAAGAAAGAATTTTTTTGAGATGGACTTAAATCTTATATTCAAAAGTTTGTGGCGGAATGTTTTGTTTTCCATCAAAATAAAGTTGAGACAATTAAGACCCCGGGTCTTCTACAACCTTTATCCATTACAAGTCAACATGGGGAGGAGATTTCAATGGATTTTATCACATGTTTACCTAAGTCTGAAGGAAAGAGTGTCATCATGGTGGTAGTTGATAGAATTACCGAGTATGCACACTTTTTTGCATTATATTATGCATTTAAAGCAATTACAGTTGCTACTCCATTTATGGAAACAATTCAAAATCTACATGGAAACCCAAAGATTATTGTAAGTGATAGAGATCCCATTTTTACTGGAAATTTTTGGACAGATTTATTTTATTCTTTGGGTACTCAACTAGCTCATAGCTCATCTTATCATCCTCAATTTGATGGTAAAACAGAGATATTAAATAAATGTTTGGAAGGATATCTTCGTTGTTTTATATCTGATAAGCAAACACAATGGGTCAAGTGGCTACCTCTCACTGATGGCAGTATAACACTTATTTCTATACTGCAGCAAAAATGACCCCATTTATGGCACTTTATGAATATCATCCACCATCCATCACATATTCTTTAAGATAAAATTCTAAGGTTCAAGTAGTGGAAGATCACATTGACCATCAACAAGAAGTTCTCCAACTCTTAAAGGATAACCTAAACTTGGCACAAAATCGAATGAAACAACAGACAGATCAACGTCGCAGCGAGAGAATTTTTGATGTAGGAGACTGGGTATTTTTACGGATTCAACCATACAAAAAATTGTCCCTCACGCAAGCTAAGAAAGATAATACATTATTTCCAAAGTACTATGTTCCTTACAAGGTGTTGCAAAATATTGGTACTATGGCATACAAATTGGAGCTTCCTACTTCTTCACGAGTGCATCTAGTTTTCCATGTTTCATGCTTAAAGAATTTTATAGGGGAAAAAATTCCAGTTCAAACAATATTTTCAAAACTTGATGAGGAAGGAAAAATCATATTGGAACCTGAAGCAGTCACAGAAATAAGAACTTGATAGCTACGAAATCGATCAATTTCAGAGCATCTCATCAAGTGGAAGAACTTACCCATTGAAGATTCTACATGGGAGGATGAAAATTTTATACAAAAGCATCTGGAGCTACTCAAGTGTTTAGGACAACACTTTTTTGAAGGATAGGGGCATGTTAGGTCCCTATATTACTAGTATCGTCCCTTATTGTTGTTAGTGTAACCCCCTTATTGGTATTGTTGTACCCCGGTAACCCCAAAATTGTTAATATTGTGCCCTTACATCATTACTGTTAGGTCGCCTAGGATTATATTATGATCCCATGGAATCCTATAAATAGAAGGAGGTTTTGGTCATTTGTATCATCCAAGAATTGTTCATTTATGTAATGTAAAGGAGGTTTCCCCCTCGAAGTGGCTTATTTCTAAGGCATTGATCTCTATTCTCTTCTATTTTTGGATCTGGTTTCATAACATATGGGAACCATTATGTTTCCATTTGTGGCTCCATATGCCAAACCACAATTCCATCATGTTTCTAGGATTCTTCCCGCATGGTTCCAAATGGCACACACACAGTTACACAAGGAGGATTAATTTTTTTTATTTTTTATTTCTAAATTGTGGTTCCAATGGGGCCTAAAATGATTTAAGGGTGAGTTTAGGGTAAGGGAGGATGAGGTTATATTAATATTTGTGAGAGGTTGGAGGAGAGACTAAATGAGAGCTTGGAGGATTGAAGGAGCAGGAGCTTAGAGGAGTGAAGAAGGGCTCTCGAATTCTCAAGAGATAAGAGGTAAGTACAAACCCCGATTAAGTGCCTCATTGTTTTATTATCATTGCTTGAATTTTTTCTCATCCTCTCCTACTCTTTCCCATTCTTTCTTCACGTTAATTTTATTACAGGTTGTCCATCTGAAATGGTGTTATTTTCGATTATCATTCTAGTTTTTGTTTTCACAATGTTGGTGGGGGGGGGGGGGGAGTGGACATGGTGGAACCGTCAAGTTTATATTCCCTTATGATAGTCATCAAGGAAAACATTATAGCAGTTCATATACTCGTGCGAGGAAGCATGTTATTGGAGTAATGGCAGCGATGAAAATAAGGGTTCCATAGGGATCTCAATTTGGACTAAGGTGACAATGGAACATAGGTAGAGATACATTAAAATATATGAGGTTGCACGAACATGAAAATGTAAGAAATAAAAGATTCAATACAATGCAAGTGCAACCTCAACATTTGGTGGCCACACCTCATAACCTCTTGGTACTTTTGGAACCTCTAAATCCAAAATAGCAGTAGAAGATTTCTTAAATATTAGCAGGAAGGATGATGTGGATGAAAAGTTGGTATGTTTTCTTTATGATTGCGATATACCATTCAATGCGATTTATCTCCCTACTAGCATGATTTGGAAGGATACAACAACCCCAACTATGAGAAAGTTAAAACTTTGTTTAGAAAAGAAAACATAGATTCATACACAAATTTTCGAAGGGTTCAAATCTCGCCATGAAATATGATGAATCTGTGGAATCCGCAAGTTGTGTTCTATTGAAGTTGTTGATCCAAAGGTGAAAATCGATGAAACGTGGTCCAAGGTGGTGGCCGAGGGTTGAAGCCAACAAGTTGTGGTGCCCCTTCCAGGTGAGGCTGGTAAACGAGATCAGGGGGTCGTAGCTCCCTTCCAGGAGAGGCTGGTAAACGAGTCAGGGGGTTAGAGCTCCCTTCCAGGAGAGGCTGGTAAACGAGCGCAGGTGGGTGCCTGCGTGCTGGTCAAGTCTGCGCCAGTACATATGTTGTAAGATGTTTTCTCTATAATAAAATATTGAAGGCTGAGCAACTGCAGCGGTGGTTTTCTCCCGATTTGGGTTTCCACCTAAAAATCCTGGTGTTCATGTGTGATGCTTTGTGTGATGGTTTATTCTGTTCTTACTGCACATGATTATTGTTTATTAAACATCTGATGAATGAATGATGGAATAATAGAAGTGAAGACTTAATGACATATCTAGATCTCTGTGTATACGCTAGTTTCATAAAGGGGATCCGCGTATATACGCTAGTTTACTGAAGGAAAGTAGCGTATGGGTTTTAAGGAATGAAAAAGTAAAAGGTTTTGATTATGCAGTAAATACTGATTCACCCCCCCCCCTCTCAGTATTTTTCCCAACAATTGGTATCAGAGGAGGTCCTTGTGCAGAAGCTTGATCGCTTAAAGGAGATCCGTCGCAATGGGAAGTCAAGAAGGAGTAATGTCTATAAAGTCACCTCTATTCAATGGAAGCAATCTGATATTCTGGAAGGTACGTACAAAAGCATATCTGCAAAGTCTTGGTGCAGATGTATGGGCAATCGTGGAAGAAGGTTATCAATACCCGGCAAGTATTCCTACTGATGCAGCTGAAAGAAAGAAGTATGAAATCAATGCCAAAGCAGTGAATGTCTTATTGGGAAGCATGTCCGAATCAGAATTTGCTAAAGTGATGCAACTACATTCGGCAAAAGACATATGGGACAAAATCATTCTAAGCTATGAAGGAGACACAAAGGTAAAAAGTGCAAAACTCCAAACTCTTAGAATTGAATATGAAAATTTGAAGATGCATAGTGATGAGAGTGTTGCCAGTTTCTTTCTTCGTCTAGATGACATTGTAAATCGGATGAGAAATTTGGGTGAAACCATGGCTGATACTACTCTGGTGGAAAAGGTCTTGAGATCTTTGACTTCAAAATTTGACTCTAAAGTTTCTGCTATTGAAGAAAGACAAGATTTGAAAACTCTTACTATTGTTCAATTACATGGTACTCTGACTGCTTTTGAAATGAGACAAGGAGGCCCTTCTCAAGTAAGAGAAGTTGCTTTTAAGGCATCTACAAAAGGAAAGGAAAAGGAAGTTGTCAAAGAATCTAGCTATATATCCGATGAAGAAGAAGCGAATTTCGTGAGAAAGCTCCAACTAGGTACTGGAAGATTCAAAGGTAAGCTTCCCTTCAAATGTTTTGAATGTGGAAAAGTTGGTCATTATGCTACTAAATGTCCTTATAGAAAAAAGCATGGTAAAGGGAAACAATTTGAGAAGAGAAAGAGTTATTATGCAAAAGAAGATGATGATGAAGTGTCCAGTGAAGATGAAGAAGATTCTGACCAAGATCTGAAAGTGCTCATGGCTAAGAAGCAAAAGAAGAAGGTTACTCGAGGAAAGGAGATACCTCATAAATCATGTATAGCAAAAATTGAAGAAGATGAAACAGATTCTGACGAAGATCTACAAGCACTCATGGCAAAGAAGAAAAAGGAGAAGGCCACTTGTAATACTTTTCTTTGTGCAAACAATAGTAAAGATAGTGAAAGTAAAGTTGTGGATCTAGAAGAAGCTCTCAAGATTAAAGAAGAAGAACTACAAAGTTCATACAATAAGCAAGAAACTATTTATAAAGAGATGATCTCACAAATGAAAGATCAAATAGAAATGCTGAATGAATAGGTGGACAAGTATCAAAGGTTTCATACTTATGCATCCAATCGAATTAAATATCTAGAAGCAGATCTTGAAAGATAAATCAAGAAGAATGAAGGACTTGAAGCTGCTATCATCTTTCTGCAAGCAGAGCTAGAAGCATCAAGTAAGGAGAATGAGGAACCTCTACAATCCTTTGAAAAGGAAGGCGTTGAAGCAGAAATTATCTCTCTCAAAGAAGATCTGGAAAAGTCAAATAAGAAGAATGAAGAGCTGGAACAAATATGTGAAGAAAACGAAAATTGGCTGAAAGAAGAGATCCTAAATCTGAAGGATCAAGTTGAAGATGGAAGAAGAAAAGAAGAAAGCATGACAAAGCAATGTCAAGCCTTGGAGGTTGAGATAAACATTCTCAAAGGTAAATTGGAAGAAAAGGTAAAACTGTTGAGGTTTCATGATAGTACTAATATCCTGGACAATATTCTGAGTAATCAAAGGTCTCCTGCTATCAAACATGGTCTTGGTTTCCATGAAACTGTTAAAGGAGAATCTAGCTCACAAGGAATTGCCAAAAATTCAAAAGATCTCAATGCAAAACCTGATGTGTTGAAAGAAACAAAAGATCAACCAACAATCATGAATTCTCAAAAGAATTCATTCAAGAACGTTGAATGTTTTGAATGTCATAATTATGGGCATGTTGCAGCAAATTGCACGAGCAGATCATTTCAGCCACAAACAAACAAATTCTACTCAGAAAGGTACTCTAGCTTCCTCAGGGGATATTGTTTTTCATGTAACAAGTATGGACATAAAGCAGCTGATTGTAAAAGAAGGAAGAATAGAAATACTCATTATGATTCTTATGTTTATTTCTCTAGCCACATGAGATGTTATGCTTGTGATAAGTATGGACATGTAGAAAAAGAATGCAGGATGAACAGATCTGGGAAAGTGGACAATTTTCAGCACACTGTTGGAAAGCTCAAGCAAATTTGGAAAAAGAAGGAGGACCGATCAGAAACGTAGGGAATTCAGACCCTACTGCAGTCATCCACCTCTGGAAGCTTACTTCTCTGATTGACTGCAGGAATTATGTGGGATACATTATGAGATTTAGTAATGTATCGTCACAAGGGGAGCAATGCATAATGACTCTCATGGTTGATTTGATTATTCTGGTTATGTTTACTTCTGACAGCGCATCAGATGTGGAAAGGACAGGTACAGGAGGTACAAGCTCAGGAAGAAATGAAGGAAGATGGAAATTTTCTATGCTTCACTCTCCATACGCAGGTTCCATTAACTAAAGTCGCGTATACACGCGAGTTCCAGAAGACGCAGTCGCGTATGCATTAATGATAAGAAAATTTATCTGATAGCTGAAGATCTGAAGCAGAGGTCCAGGGGGAGCATCAGTCTGACTGCTGATGATTGCACTGTTAGCATAATTCTAGTTATACTCATGATAATGAAATGATGCATGGGTTCTTGTGTTGAAGATTATGGATGAAGCCTGGTTGCTTTATGATGAAGAGCATTCATTGTTGAGATGAAAGTCTTATAGTTCAGAGATGAGGACAGATCATGAAGAGATTGTTGCTGATGACTTGCTGTTGAAGGTGTTTCAGATTGCACAAAGTTAAGGAAGAGCACTGGTTTAGGGGGAGCAGCAGGTTGAATACTAATGATTGCATTGTTGGCAATATGACTGCTTATTCTTTGGTTATTGTGATACTCATGCTCAAATGATGATGGCTTGGTACATGGTTTATGATGATGAGACGTTGAATGAGCTGTGTTTACTGCTTGCTGAAGTTTATCTGTTGGATGAAATTGGAAGTCTAGTTCATGCAGAGCTTGTTACTATGGTTAAGATCTTTTACCTACATATGGTACTTCATGTTAAATCTTAAATATCATGGTGATGTTGGACCACATGGATGCTTGCTTGACACTTATTTGAAGATGCTATTCTGGTATGGAAAGAATGTATTGATGTTGCAAAGAATCTGAAGACTTGGATACTAATGTGCTTATGCTACAACCATTGGATGATGTTTGAAGATACACCTACATTGTTTTATCTATCTGTATTCCAGGATTACCTCCAAAGAACAAGGCTAGTATCTTTACCAAACCTCTTTGCCCGGAAGCGTTGAGTATCAAAGGCAGAAGGCTGGAGTGTTCTGCCGATCAAAAGATGCAAACACCGCCGATTTGAAAGCAATAGCAGGATGCGGTTTTCTGCGGCAAGTCTATGTCGCGAGTTCTGCAAACATATGTTTAGTTCTTGACAATTTTGGATTTGGTTCAACGCTCTTGACACGAAATTTCTTGATCTTCCATCTGTTATCTACGTCTTGTTTGGTATCTACGGAGGTGTTCGATTCTCTGTTCTGTTTCTAATGTTTTGATGAAGATGCCTTGATGATTTGTTGGTGAAAATGTTCAGGTTGCACAAACTAAGGGGGAGCCTTAGTCATATGAAAAGGATGCATGGTTGCACAGATTCAGGGGGAGCATTAGCTTTGCTGACTATAATGCGGTGTTGGCATTATTATGGTTCTGAAATATGTCCTCTTTCTTGAGGACTTTCTGGTGTTGGTCATAAATGGTCATATTTATATTTTGGTGAAAAGGTCTTGTTGAGACCCATGATGTAAAAATTGTAATATTCAGTCATGTAAGGACTTGTCATTTTTTTGTAAACCCACTTGGTTGGGTAGCTGAGTCAAATTTTGTAAACCCACTTGGTTGGGTACTTGAGTCTTATATGTAAATCCACTTGGTTGGATATTTGATGTAAGTATGAGTCTTTGGTGATAGGAAGTTCATAGAGTCATGTACTTCATTGACAAATATGTTTGGAGATTCAGCATGGACTCGGGGGGAGCTTGGCCACTTCAGCACATATCAGATCTGCAGACTGTTTCTTCCACATGAGGAGAAAAGGGGGAGAATGTTGGTTTTTGATCCGCCCTTTGCCCTTGATGTCAAAGGGGGAGAGTGACATGGTGTTTGAATAAAGAGAAGGTAATGATGTGACATATTTGGAAGAGTGACATGGTATCTATCTGTTGTGGTAACCAAACACCATCGTGGTTGCCATCAAGTCCAAAGGGGGAGATTGTTGGAAATATGATGCAGAGTGTTGTCCTTGATGGCAACCCACTGAATGAAGATGAAGACGTGCGACTGTTGACATGTATTGTCCTTGATGGCACTCCACGTGATGAAGTTATGCTTGACTTGATGGACTTGTTAAATGATGTAAATCTGAAGTGATATGATGATTGTTGATGATATGATGTTGAGTGTTGTACTTGAAAGGAAACCCACTTGATGAAGATGATGACAACTTACTTGATGAAGTGGTGTTTGATAGAATATGTCCTTGATGAAGGAAATCTGATGTATCTACAGTATTTACAGAAGGCAATGAAGAAAGGATTTCAGAATGTACTCAGAGAATGATGAAAAAGAGCATGTCTCTTGGTATACGCGGATTGGCCTAGGGGAAGTTGCGTATGCACGCGGAAAGGAACATTACAAGTCGCGTATGGGCTAAAGCGCTCAAAAAGTGAAAATCCAAGGGTAACCACCATGGTATTGACCCATAGTATTGGGTAATGATCCGCCTAATTGACCCCGTCCAGGTAGTTTTGGGCTTATGGTATTGTTTTGGTCCATGGTATTGAAAAAGGGGCTCATGGTATTGAAAAAGGGTAAACCTATATAAGGAGAAGAAATTCATTGTGCAAATCATGGGTGTGGGTGCAAGATGTCTGAGCTTGAATGAATACTTCTCTCTGAAGTATATCTGAATGAAAGGGTTACACTTGAATGATAAATCTGAATGTATGATGCACCAATGATGAAGAAGGGGATCTAGATCTAAATTGCACTTGTATTTGCTAGATCTGATTATGGAAGGCTTAGATCTGTGATGAGGCGAACATCTAGGCGAACTTCTGTCTGAAGTAAAAGGGTAAATCTGAACTGAAGATCTGATCTAATGAAGTCTGCTGCTCTGGAATGATTGAAGATCTATACGCTACTTCGCCGCGGAGGAAGCGCGTATATACGCAGCTTCTCTGAAGTAAAAGCGCGTATGCGCAATAAAATATACACTGAGGTATACGCTGGTTTGTGTGGACGGAAGCGCGTATATACGCGACATCAGTGAAGTAAAAGCGCGTATGCAAACTAGGGTTTGCTGAAGCAAGGGTATGAAATATCTGATCTGTTCTGCTGTATTAATGCTATCTGATCTGGGTTGTCTGAATCGGTATGTATCTGTTGATGATGTATGTTTGTGCTTAAAAGTATGAAAAGGGTTCAGTCCGGAAATATGATGAATTGTGGCCTGCAAGTGTTGTTCTATTGAAGTTGTTGGATCCAGTGTGAAAATTGATGAAACGTGGTCCAAGGTGGTGCTGAAGGTTGTAGCCTTCAGTCAGGGGGTTGTAGCTCCCTTCCAGGTGAGGCTGGTAAACGAGATCGGGGGTCGTAGCTCCCTTCCAGGTGAGGCTGGTAAACGAGATCAGGGGGTCGTAGCTCCCTTCCAGGAGAGGCTGGTAAACGAGCGCAGGTGGGTGCCTGCGTGCTGGTCAAGTCTGCGCCGGCACATATGTTGTAAGATGTTTTCTCTATAATAAAATATTGAAGGCTGAGCAACTGCAGCGGTGGTTTTCTCCCGACTTGGGTTTCCACCTAAAAATCCTGGTGTTCATGTGTGATGCTTTGTGTGATGGTTATTCTGTTCTTACTGCACATGTTTACTGCTTATTGAATATCTGATAAATAAATTATGGAATGGTTTAAGTGAAGATTTAATGACTTATCTAAATCTCTGTGTATACGCTAGTTTAATAAAGGGGATCCGCGTATATACGCACGTCTGGTTCAGGAAAGTAGCGTATGCCTTTTAGAAGAAGGAAAAAGTGAAAGTTTTGATAATGCAGTAAATACTGATTCACCCCCCCCTCTGAGTATTTTCCCAACATATTCCTTTAATCATTTAAAATCAATAAAACATAGAAACATATACATCAGCATGGAGTCCATAATAAAGATAGAAGGCTGCTATACGAATAAATATGTGGAAAGTGAGTGTTACACAGTAATTTGTCACCGTCCCTACCATTCCCCGTCTCGCACAATGGAGGACCCATTTTGTGACCTGTGAACATTGTCATGCCTTGAAAACATCATCAATGCATTCCTCTAAGCATGAGCTTCAATTGCCCTTAAGACATCTCCTTGCAAAAATCATGAAAAACATCTCTTTTTGCATTGGCACGGGCAGACAGTTCAGCACTCGCGCCAATGGGGGAAATCCTGCAAAGAGGCCGCGCCAACTGGCGCTCTGTCCCAGAGCAGTAGTCGCACCAGCCAATTTAAGGAATGTTTTTTAAATAAAGATGGCGGAAGTTGTGTTTCAACAAACTCAGAAACCATTGCCTATCTTGAGTTGGGAGGTTTGGCTGCGGGAGTTCCATGGAAGGGAAGTGGTTTTCCACCTCCCATGGAACCTTCCTTGTTGATAGGGCCAATCCCACAATAATAGGGATTCCAACTCCCTCCTTCCCCATCTATAAAAGCCTGCTCAATTCCATGGCAAGCTAGTCTTGAAGTGCCTAAGCTTTGAATCTCCAAATTCCCAAGAGCCTTTGTGCTGTAAAAGCCCTCTTTCTTCCCTTAAGGTCGACTCAAGTAAGGAGACTATCGTCGAGAGACTCTGGAGAGGTTTGCCCTTTCCCTGGCGAGCTTTGCGAGACGTGAACGACTGGAGACCCATCCGAAGGAGACCACGACGTCAGAACATTGGTTGTAATCTTTCTTTGATTGTTATTTAATGAATGATTACGATTATGGTTCCACTCTGTTTTCGATTATGTTAATATGAGTAATATCCTTTCTGACTGATATTTAGTTGCGTATGCTGGATTTTATGCTTGTATCTGTTTGTTTCTTGCATGTGCAGGTGTCCATCCACGGAGATCGTGGAGGATCGTGATCTGCCGAGGCTGAGGAACGGGAACGCTCTCTTCTTCAGATCGTAGCATTGGATTCCAGGTAGGCTTCTATCTTTAGTCTTTTCATTCGTAACTAGGAACTTGCGTCGTAACATTTTTGATTGTTGCTAGACCCCTGCTGGGCTAGTAGGGATCGCCTCTGTCCGCAGAGGGGATTTACCTCCTCAACAATTTGGCGACTCCACTGGGGATCGTCTGGATTTCACTGTCTCGTTTGGATTGTCTCGTTTGATTGTTTTGTGATTTTCCTTGCTTGGTTAGCCTTCTGGGCTGGGTTCTTTTGCTTTTTTTTGCTTCTTGGTTTGCTTAGTTTACATTGATCTGCTTTTGGAGTAGTTCTTTTTTAATTTTGGCTAAGAAACTCGACTGGCACGCTTTTTAGCCCGACAGCCGCGCCAATTGGCACATGTTGCTTTTGTTTAGCCCGCGCCAATTGCTTTCTGGCGCCAGTTGCAGCCTTACAGTCGTGCCACTCCTGTAAGGTTTTTGAGTTTGTTCAGTTTTGAGCTCTCTGGGTCTGGTCAGTGCTTTTCTTCTTGATTTTCCGACTACCTGAGTGTGTTGGAGTCCTGTTTGACTGGGAATTTGCCTCTGTCCTTTGGTTGTTTGCTTTTATCTATCGATTTCACGTTTTAAGCCCTAGGGCATCTAGTGGCTTAGTGTATCGAGCCCTCCTTGGGAGTTTTGGTGTTTTGTTTGTCCGGTCGACTTTCTGATTGCTCCTCCGCATCCTCTTAGTAGTTGTTCATTGTTTTGTTGCGATTTTTGGGTGATTTCTCATTCCTTCATTCAGATTTCGTTTGGTCTTGCTTTGGGCCTAGATCACATGGTCCATTGGAGCCTTTGAGTCTTTTTCTTGGTTTTGAGAGACTTTGGTCGATTTGGGATCTGATTGCTTGTGTCATTGAGTGAAATTTGTTTGTTTTGCTCTCTCAATATCGTTTCTCAAGTTGTTCCATTTGTTTAGTGCATTTAACTATCAAAAGTTTAAAATCAAAAAAAAATCTCTTTTGCTTTTGGTTAATTAGTGCAATTGTAATCTTTTCGATTTTGCTAGTGATTAGTGATTTGGATGAAAAGCTTTCAATTTCATTAGTTGCATTAGAGATCTCATTGTTTGTCTTCCGATCATTTCGTTTGTGTAAAAGCTCTCAACTCTTCTGTAACTAGTTTTCATCGAACGAAATGTTGGACTGTGGCATGTAGCTTTGCATTTAAGAGTCTTTTGAGACATTACATACGATAGGGCCTGAAACTGAAACTTAATTGAAGATCAACTGTAAAATTTATTCAATTAACCTAAGGCAGCATTGAAACTTAACGAAACATTTTTAGAGGTCTAGGCTAGAGACGTGTTCCGGCGTCTTTAAACCTAGCAGCTGTCGTTCGCCTTCTGGCTTTAGACAGCGCTAGTACGGACTTGTGCTCCCCGTACCGTCGCGTATATAAAGGGAGACCCCTCTAAGTTTTCAATCCTTTATCCACAGGAAGCCGAGTCTGCCGCCCTATACCCGTGATACACCGAACACAGCATTCGGGGAGACTACCTGCACGTACGGAAAGTCCTTGGTCGATTTCTGTTTCATTATTAAAACCAAGGTGTATATTGCAGTTCACGGATATTTGGTACACCCTTTGTGCCTAGTTTTTCCTGAGCAGTCATTTGGTCTTTTCTGACTCCCTAAACTTGAAAAGACCGTCGAGCACTTGTCCTTTCACACTTGTATCAAATCTGAAAGAGATAGAGTCATCTTTCTATCATTTCTCGACTTTTAAAATATGAAACGGTAGAGTTTCTTACTTTTCAATGTGGTAAAATTAATCACCCACGATTACACGCCCGCTTAGATATTGCTTGTTGACTTTTTGATCGTGTGTCTTAACTCGTTTTCAGCCCGTGTGTGTGTTTGCTTCTTTTTCTCTGGTCTTTTGCCACAGTGGCGGAACCTTCGGTTTCGTCTACTGGTAGTCCTTACACGGACGATTCTTCAGAGGCTTCCCAATCCTCTGTTGAACCACAACAGCCTGTTGTTTCCGAGTTTCCTGACGGGGGACCGGTTCTCGCTGAGCAACCCTTTGGAGGACCAGTTGAGTTCAATTGGCCCTTTTCGGACCCTGTGTCTGAATTGAGATTAGGAGCTGATTTCCTTTCTCTTACCTCGGGTTCGCCTTTTGTTGCTGCTGTATTTCCTCCTAGTCCTCGCCGTCTCTTACGTGATTTAACGGCAGGATCAACCATGAGTGATTCTGGTGAGGAAATCCCAACGTCTAGTGAAGACTATCAGATCTTCCCGCGTAGATTGTTTGAGGGAGACAACTCTGAGCTGGCTGCCATGTCAACAGCCAGTCCTTCTTTACCACAGGGATACAGATCTCTGGGTCAGATCATTTCAGCTGCAGCCTCTATGGGAATATCATCTCCTGCTTCGAGGCCAGCTGCTACTACACCCGGGGTGTCTCCTCAGACGCCCGTCACTTCTGTTCCCGTCTGGCCCACTGTCTGTGTGGCCGCCTCTTCTCCTGTTGTCTCAACATCTGCTACTAGGGCTGGGCCAACTCCTGAAGATGTCTATCTAGCCACTGTTATACCGGAGAACATCTCTCCGGAGGAGTATCAGTTGTCTTTGTAACAGCCGAACGCCGAGGTTGGACTGTCCTCCCAAGATCCCTACCGATCTTGCTTTTCGCACTATGCACAAGATGGTACTCCCGTGTATGCTTTCCCAAGTCAGTATGACGAGCACGGGGAGATTTTGCGTCTACCCGCTCCTGAGGCTTATCTTTATGCTCAAGGTTTACCGTACAACCAGGCTTATAACCCGCAGGGACAGCCTTTCCAAGGCCAACCTACGGGCCCAGCACAGCTATCTTTGCAGATCCCATGCATTATCAGGGGCTACTGTTGCCCCGGCCTAGAACCATCGTACGGTCATGAACGATGTCTGACCCTTTCGGTCGACCTATCAACCTCGGCGGGTACCAACCGGGCCAGAGTCTGTCGATCACCGGGGAAAATCCCGACCTTCTTTACCGATGCAACAAAACAGTATCTGTTGTTTCTGCGTTGCATATCGACGGAACCATCCTGGTTGCAGCACCGATCAAACCGGTTTCCGGCCGTGTGCAGCTCTTGTTCCACCACCCGGGCCAACGCCAGAGCTCATGGGTACAACTCGGTGTTCAGCCTCTAGGCCAACCCCTCCCAGGTGCAGCTTTGGGGCTCACCTGGCCGGAGTCCAGCACAACGCAGCCACTCCTCCTTTGCTCCTCAGAGTCCCTTTGGTCATTCGGAGTCGGCCACACGCTCCGGTCGGCTTTGTTCACTCGGGTCGACCCTCTCGTCGGGTGACTTTGTTCATTCGGGGTAGCCCGCTCATTCCAATAACCACATGAGCGGCTTTGTTCATTCAATGCCGCGGCCAAATCGCATTGCGCCCTGTATCGGGCTGCGAGGTTTCATTTCACCGACCTACTCATCCTCGGGGTGGTTATTATCCTCATGGTCAGTCTCAACCGAACTATAACCACCCCAGAGGCTCTCAGTATTATCCTCCTCCACCCGGTTTTACCTACACTCAGCAGCCAAATCCAAACGCTGCTTATACGGGGTCGACACATAATCAGGGTCCGTACCCTGGTTATCAAGCCCCACACTATGGTTACCAGCATCCAAATCAGTCTGGTTATACGACCTACGCCCCCTACGGTCAGAATCCTGCAGGACAGAACCCGTGGGGGCAAGGATATTCACAACCATCGTGGAGTATGGGTACCGGACCTCATCCTGGGCCTGGCATGGCAGTTAATCCTCCATTTCCATTCCTGGCTACCTTGGAGCTGCCGGATGTTTCAAAGTTGACCAATGATCCGATTTTACATAATCCGTATTGGCCTCCAGTTCCCACCAAGATACCAGGTGATTGCCCCAAGTTTGAGGGAAAAGCTGGAGAGGACCCCCAGGCGCATGTGATGACGTATCATCTTTGGTGTTCATCTAACTCTTGGGTCGACGATTCGATTCGCCTGCGCCTCTTCCAGCGTACTTTAACTGGAGCTGCTGCTAAGTGGTACATAGAGTTATCCCGTGGCATTTTCCAAGATTTCAACTCTTTAGCCATGGCTTTCCTCACGCATTTTCAGTTACCGGTTCGGTATGAAGCCGGGACGCACCTCCCGACTTCCCTGAAGCAGGATAAAGCCACTCACATCTCAGATCACATTCATGAGTGGCAGCGCCGTCGTAGACTGATCAAGTTTCACATACCTGATCAGATATTGACTCACTGGTTCACCACCTCCTTTGTGAATAAAATCGCTCAGGATATCGCAATGGGAGCGTGCGTGACAGAGTAACAAGCTATCGCGCGTGCCCAGTACCTGGATCTTGTTTATTCTCAGTCTGGCACGCTTTATGACATCTTGACTGATGCTCCACGGCCCGGAACCACTAAGGCTCCACCTACCCCTGCAGTGGATGGTGTTATTGGTTCTGTCTCTCAAAATTCGAAGAAATCTTCGAATGGGAAGCAGAAGGCTAATTCTTCCAACAATACCTCTGCTAATCCCGCCTCATCCGATTCTGGTAAAACCGCGGAGGTGAATGCCGTTCAGGCCAATCCTGCGGACAAATCCTCCAAGGGGAAGAAGAAGGGCAAAGGCAAATCTAAATCTGATGTCCCCAAACCAAAATCTAAATCTCGTACTGAGGATGGCTCCCAGCGTAAACCGAAGTACCCTTGCCTCATCTGTGAAGGGGACCATTATACTAAAAATTGTCCACGACGATCCGAAGTTAGTCAACTTCTTAAAGGCCCTAAAGGGACTCCGGCTGTGTTAAAAGAGCCATTTCCCTCTCAGCAGACCCAGATGGTCGAACAGCCATCACCATCTGCACCGTTTGGGTCTCAGGTTTTCATGGTGAAGAGTGTTGCACCTATCTCTGTCGCTACGCGGTCGAAGGATTACAATGAATCGCGGCAGGCACCCGGGAAGGCAGTTGCGGATGGACCGCCTCCCCCACCTGTCTCCGGTCCGTTGGAAATCGAGAAGCCGACTCTCGAACCCGTTGTGAAACCACCTCCCAAAGGTGTTCTTCGAAGATCCTCTTATAATCCAAATGCTCGTGCCGCTCAACATTACAGCATTGTTGAGGATCTGGCAGAAGCGCCATGTGCTATGTCTGCACTTGAGGTTCTTCAAAGTTTTCCTTCACAGCGGAAGGCTTTACTGTCTGCAATCGGTGGCATCGATCCCGCCGACTCGAGCCTTCTCACCTTCGATCTGGAGAATTTTACTCCCCGGCTTCCACATCAAATCGCTTTGGTTATTCAAGTCGGGATTAACGGTCTGAACATTCATAGGGCCATCGTGGATGAGGGTGCATCTACCTGCGTTATGTCCTCCGCTTGCTGGAAGGCCATCGGCTCTCCAGCCTTGTCGTCATCTCCCAATGCCCTTGAGGCATTTGATGGTCGGGAATCTAAACCCTTGGGCGTTCTCGAGAGTCTTGCGATCACATTACAGGGAAAAACTGTCAACGTAGAAGTAGAGGTGGTTGACGCTAAACTCAACTATAATATACTTCTTGGCCGCAGCTGGACCCATGCCATGCTCTACGTGCCATCTACCGTCTTTCGATTCATTAAGTTCCCTCACGAGGGCAAGATTGTCACGGTGGATCAGTTGTCATTTTTCACTTCTAGCTCTGAGAAAAACGTGCCATACGTGGATCAAATTCCAAATCCCCCAGAGAGTGTAGGACCTAGCCTTTTCAAAGACCCAGTCCTCATGGGTATATTCCCCGCACCGCCACCGAATACCGCTCAAGTCAACATGTTGTCCAGGACTGATGACCCCTGGCTTATTCCTACACCTGAGCAGGTATATGAGTTTGGAGAATCCATGCCTTTAACGCCAGTAGAGATCAGCTACTGTGAGATTGTTGCTGCATCGGATCCTCCACCTCCTCAGCATGCTCCTTTGAGCATGGCTCTCGACGTCTACTCTCAATCCCCCTGGCTTGGTCAGGCTGATTCACCTGATCCTCTCAGAGAGACTTTTCCTTCCGATGAAGCTATCATTGAAACTATGTCTCTTGAGGAGCTGCCTTGGGGTGATGGACATCATCGCTCCTCGTTTATGCCTAGCTTGGGGGCAATGACTGATTGTCTAGAGCGTTATGCTACTCAGGTTCCTTCCCCTCCTCTTCAAACGCCCATCTTGACGCACGAGGTTTTTTCGGAGGGTAACCTGGGTAACATTACTCAAACTATTCCAATCAACATCTCCGTTAAACCGGGGATTGTTGAGAATATTCATGTGGGTGTGACTTGTTCTCCCGAGGAGATTCAAGTCTATACTGAGCTTTTCAAAGAATTCAGAGATGTTTTCGCATGGTCTTACGAGGAAATGCCGGGAATTGACCCTAGTATTGTCGTGCATGAGATTCCAACCTATCCAGGTGCGAAACCCGTGCGCCAACGCTTACGTCCCATGCATCCTCGGAAAGCCGCCGCCATCAAGGCAGAAGTTGAAAAACTTCTGAACGCGGGTTTTATTTATCCCATCCCCCTTACACAATGGGTGTCTAACATTGTCCCTGTCGATAAAAATTAGGGTACAATTCGAGTCTATGTGGATTATCGCGACATCAATCGCGCCTGTCCAAAGGATAATTATCCCACTCCGTTTATCGACCAGATCATCGACGAATGTGCCGGGAGTGAGATCTATTCCTTAATGGACGGTTTCTCAGGATATAACCAAATCAATATTGCACCTGAGGATCAACACAAGACCACATTCATCTGTTCGTGGGGCACTTTTGCGTATAAGAAACTCCCGTTCAGCTTAAAGAACGCTGGAGCCACGTTTCAGCGTGCGATGTCCTACGCTTTTCATGACATTCGCCATATCGTTCAGCCTTATCTGGACGACTTGCCAGCCCATTCGGGTAAGCGAGAGGACCATCCTGAGCATCTCCGCCAGATCTTTCTTTGTTGCAGGCGCTACAATATCAGGCTCAATCCTCATAAATGCGTCTTCTGCGTTGATTCTGGCCGTCTTTTAGGATTCATAGTCTCGAAAGACGGAATTCGCCTTGACCCTTTAAAGGTCTAGGCCATCGTAAATCTCCCATCACCCTCCTCCCTGTATCAGTTACAGAGTCTGCAAGGGAAAGCGAATTTTCTTCGGCGCTTTATCCCGAATTATGCCGAGGTGGCCAAAGGATTCACTCGTTTGTTAAAGCAGAACGTTCCCTTTCACTAAGACGAAATTGCTCAGGAATCCTTTGAGAAGCTGAAGACGTTGCTTGTCAATGCTCCGTTGCTTCGTTTTCCGGACTACCACCGCGACTTCACTTTATATCTAGCCGCCGCATTTAGCACCATAGCCATGGTCTTGGTGCAGGATGACGATCACGGTGATGAACATGTTGTTTATTACCTGTCTCGGAACCTTCTCGACCCGGAAACGCGTTATGCACATGTCGAGAAGTTGGCATTAGCAGCAGTACACGTTGTACAACGCTTTCACCATTACATCCTTTTGCGTACGATAACAGTGGTTTCAGACTGCAACCCTATGACGTATATTCTTTCTAGACAATTACTGGGGGGCAAGTACTCCAAATGGATTGTGATCCTGCAGGAGTTTGACTTGGAGTTCACTACTGCTAAGTCAACTAAATCACTGGTCTTTGCGGATTTGATATGTTCTCTCCCTACAGACTCTGTTCCCTCACACTCTGAAGACCATATACCGGACGAAACGCTTTTCCTCATCAGTACTCGTGACCCTTGGTACGGTGACATAATAGTGTATCTTCAGACCTCGACATTTCGGTATGAGTTGGATAAAGCTGCCCGCCGTCGGATTCGGCACCAGTCCCAACCCTACCGTATAGTAGGAGATACCTTATATCGCGTTGGAGTAGATTCGGTGCTCCGGCGATGCCTAACCTTGGAAGAGGCTGAGAAGGTCCTAAATGACTGCCACAATGGCGCCTGTGGTGGACATATGTCCGGGTATGCTACTGCCCAGAAGATTCTGCGAGCAGGTTATTTCTGGCCTTCCATATTCAAATATTGTATCACTGCAGTCCGTAAATGTCATCCATGCCAAATATTTCAGCGCAAGATGCGCGCGCCGCCTTTGCCATTGCATCCCGTTATTACCGTCGGCCCTTTTGCGAAATGGGGCGTGGATTTTATGACGTGTAACCCTCACTCGGCCGGGGGGCATGCGTATATCATTGTCGCCGTCGACTACTTCACTAAGTGGGGCGAGGCGATGCCTACACTAGCTGCTGACGGGAAAACGGCTGCTTCATTTATATTCAACCACGTTATTGCACGATTCGGGTTCCTCGACCATGCGTCAGCGATCGAGGTACTCATTTTGAATTACATGATGGCGGCACCAACTTCAACGGGGGGCTTGCGTATATCTTTGTCGCGTCGACTACTTCACTAAGTGGGCGGCGATGCCTACAGGCTGGCGACGGGGAGAAACGGGCGCTCCGTTTATATCAACCAAGTTATCGCACGGTTCGGGGTTCCTCGGCCATCGTCGCGGTACGGTACTCATTTTCGAGTTTATAGATGGCGGAGTGACTTCGCGATTGGGGCTTCATTATCATTGTCGCCGTTGACTACTTCACTAAGTGGGCCGAGGCGATGCCTACACTAGCTGCTGACGGGAAAATGGCTGCTCAATTTATATTCAACCACGTTATCGCACGGTTCGGGGTTCCTCAAGCCATCGTCACTGATCACGGTACTCATTTCCGAGATTACATGATGGCAGAGCTGACTTCAACGTTGGGCTTGCGTCACGACAGCTCAACACCATACTACCCTCAAGCGAATGGTCAGGTTGAAGCAGTGAACAAGGTTTTGGTCACTATGCTTCAGCGAACAGTTGGTATTCACAAATCCAATTGGCATCTCCAACTATTCTCAGCTCTCTGGGCATACCGAACATCTGCAAAGAGTGCAACTGGGTTCACACCATTTCAATTGGTGTATGGCCTGGAAGCAACTCTTCTGGTTGAATGCGAGATTCCTTCGTTAAAATTAGTTGTGGAGCTTCTACCTAATACTTCTGTTGAGGAAGAACATCTTCTGTATCTAGAACGGTTAGATGAAACCCGTCGTCTAGCTGCTTTGGTTATCGAAGCACAAAAGAAGAGGGTCAAAACTCATTTTGATCAATCTGTTTCTCCTCGTTCCTTTATTGAAGGAGACCTCGTCCTCCTGTACGATCAAGCACATGAAAAGCTTGGAGCCAGTAAGTTCCAGCCTATGTGGCATGGGCCCTATATAGTAAAACGCGTTTTGAAAAACGGGGCCTACGAGCTTATAGATTATGAAGGAGTTCCGCTGGCGCAGCCCAGAAATGGGTTGTACCTCAAAAAGTACTATGCCTGAAGTGATTTCTTGGTGTGGTGTGTGTACATAGGTGTGTGATTTTCATTTGTGTGCATGTATAGTGTGGTGTGCTTTGTAAACATCTTTCTGCTGATCAGGTCTTCCTGGTTGTGCAGATGTCTATTCATCCATTTGTTGGTTTCGCGGATGGTGCCTCCCGCAGTACCAGGAATCTGTCTTCAGCAGCCTGGGTAATCTATGATCCTGCTGGTGAGTTGATCAACCTGCAAGGAGTGTGTCTAGGATGTACCACGAACAACATCGCGGAATATAGTGCTGTGTTAGAATTATTAACCGAGGCAGTAAACCTTGGTATCCGTGAATTGCTCGTGTATCTAGATTCACAACTTGTAGTGTTACAGCTGAACGAACACTATTCGGTAAGAAACCCGTCCATTTTACGTCTGTATCTGCGTATTCGATTACTGGAAAGGAATTTTGACTACATTACATATCATCATATACCCAGGCATTTGAATACATTAACAGATGCAGTAGCAAATTTGGTATTAGACGGACATTTGCGCAATTTGTAAATCATCATCACATGTAAAGAAAGATCCATCCAGAAATAGATATGCACATATATATAGATATCGAAATGTTTACATAGAGTGTGTCACATAAAAGTCAAAATATACATAATCGTCTTAAGTACATCCGGAGACGATACGTCTCTCAAAAAAATAGGTGTGGTATAAATCCTAAGAGCTAATCCGCATGGTGCTCATGATAGCATGTGAATGCACGCACTAAGCATCTCAGGATTCGGTGGATCCGACTTGGAACTCCCACCGTGTGACGCTGGTATGCCATCGGTACGTCCGCCAGCCGAGCATAGTCCGGGATCCCTCGGGCAATGCCCTCAAGATTCTGGATCAACTCCTCTCCTCCGGTACCCTCTCCCTGAGGATCAGGGGCGAGTTGAGTCCTCCGTGAGATTGGAGACATCCCAGCTGGTCTCTCAGGTCCCACATCTGCATACATATATAAAATGTGTTAGGAAGAATGTGTATTAACAAAAAAACATAAAACATAAAATAAAAAAACATGAGGTCTTACCCAACTCCTCGTCCCAGTCATCTCCTTCTGGCAGTGGGAGATCTGGGTCTCCGGTGAAGTCAGTTCCTGCATATGGCCAGTCCTCCACTATGATTAACTGGCGCTGTAACCACCTAAAGAACTGTGGCCTCCAGGAAATCTGTTGGCCGCCTCCAGCTCTGGGCATTAGTGCCGCCCAGTGGGCCATTCTTGGCTCTCATGGTATCGGATCTGCTACTGAGGCCCCTTGGCCCTGGAAGATTGGTAAGCATTCCAGAATGAACGATACCAGGATGGAACCATAGCCAAACTGTTTCAGTTTAGCTTGTTTGCATTTTGTGAGCTGCCTTTTCATATTTATCGTTACTGCTGTTGCCCAGTCAAACAGTAAGGGACTCATGCATTCTGAGGCCAGCAGGAGTTGGGCCTTTATGGCCTCGTGCGGTGCCTGCGACCCTGCAGCCCGCGTGATGGTATGTAGGACAACTCTCAATGCCAGATCAGGGATAGTGTGGATATCCACCTTCTTGCTTCCTGATCCCATTTGTGCTCCTCGACACACTCGTGCCATCACTTCTTCCATCTTCTCCCCAGATGGTCTGCTTCCAGTCAAGACAGGGATCGGACCTCTGCGGGACAATCCGGTGATAAAATAAACATCAGAAACCTCCAGCTCTAATACCTGGTCTCGTAACCTGAACACCTGTTCATGTTCATCCCAGATACTGATTAAATACTGGAGGAGCTCGGGCTGAGCTCGTAGACACGGTGTGAGGAAGAACTTTTTCAGCCCACAGTTTCTAAAGGCATTCATGCAAGCTTGAATTTGCATGGCTTGTTCATCCTCTTCTCCATGCTCTCGTTCTTTCCATTCAATCGCCATTTTGCTTGATTACCTGCATTCATATGGTCATGAACCCTTAGTTAGATCTCTGATGAGTCTCAAATTCCATGCAATTTGGTCTAAATGTCGAAATTTTAGGCAGATTTTTAGGTTCGCCACTGGCGCGGTTGTTTTGTGAACAGTCGCGCCACGTGGCGCGGGCCCTTTGTATAAAAGAGCCCATTGGCGCGGGTCCGTGCCCTATACCCGCGCCAATGAGCGCGGCCCTAAATTTTCAAAATTGGCCCTAGAGAACTGATTTACAGGGTCAAACTATTAAAAAATTGGATGAAAATGAAGAGCAAGGGAGCGCCTCTTACCTGTAGCAGACGAGAAACTGAATGGTCAACTGGATTTGTCGCAATCACCGTCAGAAGTTTCTGCTCCAAATGGACCACTGTTGCTTTTTACCAAGGTAAATAGTAAATGTAATTTTATTTTTTACCATTTTGACATATTTATAGCTTTTTCGACTTTAAAAGAGTTTTAAAAGTTATTTTTATCAAATATTTGAATATGTTATGTCGAAAATGGGTTTTACGCTTGCTTGGTATGTGCAGCAGCAGGTTTTTGCGACTTTAACGATGGAAACGAGTTGTATTTTATACTTTTTCGGACTCGGTAAATACACGAAAAAGTCACTTTGGAGTCATCTTTCAGCTCTTTTCTGACTCTCTAAACATGAAAAGATTGCCGAGGCCCTTGTCGTTTTGATCTCGTTAAAATGGACACGAATCGACATCCACCCAGTATAAGTTTAACCCTTTTTCGGGCTGGGATGGATTGATTACGAAAAAGGAATACCCTAGCTTATCGCGACTAGGAGGTTTTCCCGGATATTGTTTTCTACCTTTTCGGATCTGGGGAACTATTTACGAAAAGGGACCTGTGGAGTTTTCTTTTCCGCTGTCTTTTCAAACTCTCTAAACACGAAAAGACGCCGAGTTCTTCCTTTGTCAGACTCGTTAAACCCTGATGACATTGGATTTCGTCGAAATGACGTTCTCCGAGTTTCTCCTTCCTAGGACTCGTTAAATGCACTAGGATGGATTCGCTCGAAGGGCGGACTTATATCACAAGCATATGCTATCCCCTTCAAGCTTGTTATCAAAAATAATTGGGGTACTCGCCAGAAATGGTGGGGGAAAAATGGAACCATCGTCATTGTCGTCGGCAGTATGTCGCTCTTGAACATGGCACTTGTCTGCATTCGTGTCGGGTTGGGGACATCTCATCTCATTTCTTCACTTTGCCTCCGTGGGTTTGGATAATCCCTTTTGACCTCTCCTCTGCTCATTGCCTCGTCACCATGACCTCTAATCCGTTGATGTCAAATACTGCCAAGTCCACTGTCGTGCCGTTATATGTTCAAGAGAAGTTGACCTCTGCAAATATCAACCTTCCTCTGATTCTCATACGATCTTGATTCACAACAAAAACATCATGTTCCTCTGTCTCGTGTCGATGATGTGGGAAACATTATGGCCCACCTTCGATCAAGGTCACTTCCTGTCGACTTCAGCTCATTATCCAGGAAGTTGGTCTAGAGACTCCTTTATGGTACCTTGGAGCCTGCATGCCTCAATGGCAGGTTCATCGCATTCGACGTGAGGTTTTCATCATTGGCCTCCGATCGAGTGATTCTGCGGGTGTTCGATGTCAACTCATTTATTCACACGCCGTGGATTGTACCTGTAGTACCTTGAGGACCATTGTCATTATTGGTGGTTTCTCTCGCGTCTGTTAACAGCTTTCATCATTGGCTGGTAATCAGACGATGTTCTTGCATGTTCGACTTCAGCTCACATATTCACATGCCTGAACTTGTACTTTTTTTGGGTCGAGATGGAGCGCAAGACCCTGGATTGTGTCTGTTGTAATCCAGGCTGCGATTGTGGATTATTATCATTATGTACATGACTCACTGATTGGATGGCTGCGACCATACCTGAGTCTTTTTGTTCGATCCTAGTTGGATGGCTGCGCCCATACCCTGGATCCGGATTATAGCATACTCTATTTCGGATGGCTGCGTCCATACCACATATACATCATGTACTTGAGATATCAGTTGTATCTTTCTGCGCAGGTTTTCCGACGGCGGGCCTTCGGTTGAACATGTTCTCGTAAAGCATTTCACCCCTCTCTCTCTCGGGCCTCATACTTTAGGGGGCATCTGTTACACAGTAATTTGTCACCGTCCCTACCATTCCCCGTCCCGTACAATGGAGGACCCATTTTGTGACCTGTGAACATTGTCATGCCTTGAAAACATCATCAATGCATTCCTCTAAGCATGAGCTTCATTTTCCCTAAAGACATCTCCTTGCAAAAATCATGAAAAACATCTCTTTTTGCATTGGCGCGGGCAGACAGTTCAGCACTCGCGCCAATGGGGAAAATCCTGCAAAGAGGCCGCGCCAACTGGCGCTCTGTCCCAGAGCAGTAGTCGCGCCAACCAATTTAAGGAATGTTTTTTAAATAAAGATGGCGGAAGTTGTGTTTCAACAAACTCAGAAACCATTGCCTATCTTGAGTTGGGAGGTTTGGCTGCGGAAGTTCTATGGAAGGGAAGTGGTTTGCCACCTCCCATGGAACCTTCCTTTTTGATAGGGCCAATCCCACAATAATAGGGATCCCAACTCCCTCCTTTCCCATCTATAAAAGCCTGCTCAATTCCATAGCAAGCTAGTCTTGAAGTGCCTAAGCTTTGAATCTCCAAATTCCCAAGAGCCTTTGTGCTGTAAGAGCCCTCTTTCTTCCCTTAAGGCCGACTCAAGTAAGGAGACTATTGTCGAGAGACTCTGGAGAGGTTTGCCCTTTCCCTGGCGAGCTTTGCGAGACGTGAATGACTGGAGACCCATCCGAAGGAGAACACGACGTCAGAACATTGGTTGTAATCTTTCTTCGATTGTTATTTAATGAATGATTACGATTATGGTTCCACTCTGTTTTCAATGATGTTAATATGAGTAATATCCTTTCTGACTGATATTGAGTTACGTATGCCAGATTTTATGCTTGTATCTATTTGTTTCTTGCATGTGCAGGTGTCCATCCGCGGAGATCGTGGAGGATCGTGATCTGCCGAGGCTGAGGAACGGGAACGCTCTCTTCTTCAGATCGTAGCATTGGATTCCAGGTAGGCCTCCATCTTTGGTCTTTTCATTCGTAACCAGGAACTTGCGTCGTAACATTTCGTGATTGTTGCTAGACCCCCGCCGGGCTAGTAGGGATCGCTATCGGGCAGAGGATTTACCTCTCAACAAAGGATAAGCAATATTTATTAATGGATAGA